>ML833916.1:26696-50627 GCA_009831015.1 Picea engelmannii
AGACTTTGAGAAACTAAGAGAAGAAACCATTTCCTTGAAAACTCTACTCGAAGAAGAAAGAAGAATAGGAGAAGTAAGGAATTTCCAAATGAAGAAGAAAGAAGAAGATTGTGAGGAACTTGAACAAGAAGTTGTCTCATTGAAGAAGAGCTTAAGAAACTCTCAAGTGCCAAAAGACTTAACACATCTTGTATGCATGGGTGAAAATTCATACAAAGAATATGAAAATACCAACAAGAAGGTTGAAGAAAGAGCTACACAGACAGTTGATGAGAAGTGGACTAGGATATGAGAAAGAAGGAATGATTACAAAAGAGATGAATATCCAAGAAGACCTCCTACCTTCAGGAATCAAAGAAGCTTCAATCAGTATGAAGGAAACTACAGAATAATAGATCATGAACCCAGATGGACTACATCACAAAGAAGCCCACTTACTCCAAGGTATCAAAATTTCTTTCTTGGTCATTGTTATACTTGCAAAAATTTTGGACATAAGGAAATTAATTGCAGAATCAATGAAAGGAACGCATACACAAGAAACATGAATGGTGTAAATAGAAGATATGGAAATAATCATGGATGTGTCAATAGAAGTTATAATTCATTTTCCCCATTGATGGACAAAAATATCGCATGCTACAAATGTAATTATCTTGGTCACAAAGCACGAGATTGTGGATATATGAATGAAGATGTCCCTATGCCAACCATAGTATGGAGAAGGAAAGAGATTCCAAACAATGAATATTGTTGAATAGCATTGACTGCTGAAGAATGTAAAGAAGAAGATGAATGGTACATAGACAGTGTATGTTCTTCACACATGACCGGGGATCAAGACAAATTCATCAACTTGAAGAGAAAGGGTGGCAATGCTGCATTTGGAGATGACTCATCTGCCAAAATACTTGGAGAAGGTGTAGTAGAGATTGTAAGAAAAAATGTAAATGAAAAGAATGTTCTATTGGTTGAAGACTTGAATCATAATCTACTCAGTGTTAGTAAAATGTGTGATCAAGGATACACTCTTACGTTTGATTCCCGAAAATGTGAAATCAGAGAAAATAACTCAGGAAGATTTCTTGCAACTGTAACAAGAAGACCAAAAAACATATACATCCTAGACATGAAGAAGAGAGAGAAGATAGAAGCCACACAAAAGGATTCTAAGGAAGCAAAAGTCCCAAAGACCAAAAATAAGGATGAAGTATTATTGAGTGCCCCGTGTTCAGGGGGAGCAGCCCCAAAGAAGAGAGTTACTTTTTTCCATAAAACTCAGGGGATCAACCCTAACCTTTGCCATTGATGTCAAAGGGGGAGAGAAATTGGGATCATGAAGATAGGGGGAGCATGAGTGTTTCCATCAATGACAAAGGGAGAGATTGTTGAAATATTGGTTGTTGTCATTGATGTCAACCCTAGTCATGGGTTTTGGACCGTAAGATTGATAAAGGTATTTTCACATAAAGGACAATGCACATGCATATACAAAACCCATGAATGGATAGTATACATCATGTTGTCTTTGGTGTTATGTGGCACGTCGCGTGGATCCTCATGGTTGAGGAGAAATGAATTTTTGAAGATGACAAAGTGAATTGAAGAAGGAAGTACATGTAGGCCCTGAAGATAATTAAAGAAAAGAATTACAAAATAAGAAAGTGTCAAGTCAGCCCTAATGTTAAAAGGAAGTGACATAAATGGTATAAATAAACATCATTATACATTCATTTTATACAAGTCGAATTTCAGAGGAAATAAGAAGTAAAGAAGGCCGTATTTCAAGGGAGGATGAAGTCTTTTGGTGATGTGTTCTAAGGTATGTTATTTTCAGGTCATCTTACCATTTTTTCTATAAAGTTTTTTCTAGAAAGATTCATATGGTGAAGTCGCTATGGTATTGAGAAGACATATCAAAGTACCTCTGGTAAAAATTCCAGCTCTTTATTCGCTATAATTATGGAGATACACTCTGTGGAAGATAGAGTTTGTGACCATTCCTGAAGCTAGTCAATAAACAGGTGTTCCGGGTAAAATAGTCATAACGTATTCATCGAAAATACAAATGACATGGGAAAATTTTCATTGGAAAGAGTATGGACTCTAGTTTCTTGTGTGGGAGTTTTAGAATCGGATGTTAAATAGTGAGCGCGGGGCATTCTGTACAAGTTCGGTCTCCTGAATAGACCAGCATTGAATAAAGTCTACCAGTCTTTCTATAACTTATTTTTGGGGAGGATTCAAGGAGTGAAACTTGGAGGAGTTTCAGAGAATACATTGAGTAATATTATATACAGGATCAAAGTACTCCAAGAATTGAAGAATTGCAAAAATTGAAGAAGTCTCAGGAAGCATTATCAAGTTCTATGTGATGATTGGTTGATGATGATGATTTAATGTAAAGTTTTATTATCTCTCATATATTCTTGGGTGGATGGAAGGGGAAAGGATGGAGAGTTCAACTCCCTCTTGATATTGGAGGATTGTATCTTCCTCTAGGAGGTTTATCCCTCCCTTTACATTTGGAAGTTGTAGCTACCTTTGGATGTCATTACTTCCCTTGAACAATAACTATTGATTATTTCTCATATATTGTGCATGGTGTATTGTGGTGTATTCGTGTAACTCTTATACTATTGTTCATTTCTCATTTGATATAGTTGAATGGTTTAAGTATAAGTTGAAAAAGATTTTAAATTGTACTTGATACTGATTCACCCCCCTCTTAGTATCAACAGATAGAACGAAGTCGATCCAACTAGAGTTCATTAAAATCTAGTAGAAGTGATCCATTATTGATCCAGGTGGATATCGTTGGCCACCCACCTTTTCCGACTAGCCCAAAACAATTTTCTGGCAATTTTGGCAATTTACTATTTTTAGTAGTTTTTAACTTCCAAGTCAAATTTGAGGGCCCAAGTGAATATTTTTAGAGATTGAGGCTCTCAACGATTTCCTACAACATTATTGATACCCCAAAATGAATTTCCTCTATGATACCTTTCCAACAAGCTATCATACGCCTAAAACAGAGATCGTATGCAAAAGTTACGACCCCGGGAAGTTAATGTACTAATTTACCCAAACAGGGCCCACATGGCTTTTGGCGCTTCATCTCCTAGGGTTAGGTTTTTGGATGTATAGGGTTTTTCAATTCCTGTTTATTGTAAAAATGCCTTAAGATCCTCATTGTAATCATCTTCTTATGAATGCGAGTAGTCGTCACATCTCTTCTCAGAGATAAGTTGCCACCATTCTAGCGAGTCTTCACTCTGTATTTTTACAGTCTCTGTACATTTCTTTGATTAATAGAAATCATGTATTACTGTATATCTGTGTTTATGGTTGCATATATGATACATTTATGTTACATTATTGAATATCTGCGATATCTCTATGCATTTATTTATTATATCTACGCTCTCATTTTGTGCCAAAAATAATCTAGATCAGTGGTATTAGAGGAGGTTGTTCTTGATCATTTTTTTTTTCAGTGCATGTCCCCGATGAGGTATGAGTATAGAAAGTTGGTTCTTGAGCTTGTCTCTCTTGAGGAAAATCTCTCTCACACACCCAAGAAACCCTCAATGGCGGAAGAAAAGAAAAACGACGGAGCATACGATCCTATAAGTCTGTTGCTTGAGCAAGCTCTCACGTGACAGAGGGATGAAATGATGGAGAATTTTTCCCACATTCTTCAATGCCTCCCTATAGGATCAGGTGCCTCTTCATCAAGCGACCACTTTGGAGGCACCTTTCCTTTGAAGGTACAAGTCAATTTTGATATTCCTATATTTGAAGGTCAGATAGATGCGAATGCCCTAGATAACTGGTTAAATTTGTTAGAGGGTTATTTCTCTATTCATAATTTTTCCGATAGATAAAAGATCATCTTTGCACTTTTTAAGGCTCTACCCCATATCAAACAGGGAGAAAAGTTCCACAGAGGAGTTTGGAATATATGGGTCTGAGCCCACTTGGGATTTTTTTGTGGATGCGGTAAAGGAATAGTATTACCCTGTTGGCAACTATGAGGACCAGTACATGAGATGGACCACACTACAACAAGAGAGGGACCAAGAGGTTCCAGAGTTCACTAATACCTTCCATACCTTGCGCACCAAGTTGGGTATAAAAGACTCTGAATGACATTTGGTTCTGAAATACCGTGGGCTCTACACAGATACATCCAAACTGAAATGGAGTTTCTGGACATCTCCTCACTCGTTGTTGCCTATCGATATGATATTAAAATAAAGTAGAAATTCAGGCACCAAAACAAACATGAATTCGGGCATGCAAATATGCAACAACCAAAGTATGACAAAGACATCCCTAACAAACACTATTTCGAAAGGCAGTCCAAGCCACAGGAAAAGAAGGGTGATGGGAAGACAAAGGACACCAAAAAATGGTGTGATTTCCACAAAATCCCCTGGCACAACACCGATGAATTTTGCTCAAAACAATCATTGGTGGATGATATCAAAGACAAGGAGCCAAACTTTGATTCAGAATTTGATTCTAAAAATACTGGTAAAAGACAGATCATTGACGCAGACCCGACTTCTATTGTCACGACCGCAACAATTCAACTAGAAGAACCAACAGATCCTGAAGAGGGGGACTGCCTTTTTCATTCACAGATATGGGTGAAGGGGATCCCGCTTCATTTTATTGTTTATAGCGGAAGCCAGAAGAACCTCATCTCAGTAGAGGTTGTCAAACAGTTGGGATTGTCGACAACACCACACCGACATCCATACAACATCGGGTGGTTTCGCCAAGGACGCGATAACCGTGTCAGCCAACAGTGTCAATTTTCATACGGCATCCAACCCTTCAAGGATGAGGTATTATGTGATATTGCCCCACTGGATGTCTGTGATTTTCTCTTGGGCCAACCATATATCTGAAAGTGCCATGTTGTTTATGAGTCTCGACCTCGCAGTGTCATTGTTTTTTCAGGGGGTCATATCTATAGAATACCAGAGGTAGTTTCGACTACTGTTCCACCTAAAAAGTGCCGCAAGTTAATATCTCATACTGCAAAATTCAGCTTCTTCACAATATGTTCAAAAGGGGAACATAAGGACACTGGAACCACTACAGCCTTGCCCCAAGCACCTTCTATCCAAAAGAAGAAGGTCGACAAGGTTGCAACAAAGCACAAAGATTCCTTATTCACACCATCCTCTCATGTAGCTCGACTTTTTGAACAGCCTCAGCCTCAACAGTTTCGTGATAGACTTCCACAAACTGAGCAACGTGACATCTCCCACAAGGCAAGCAGCTCACCAAGATGCAGATTCAACAAATGCTTTTCCCTCTCCCCAGGGAACTCAACGCAATGGATACCATTGCTTCCTAATGAGGGAGGATTGATTCATGTGGATATCGGTGTCCACCCACCTTTTCCGACTGGCCCAAAATAGTTTTCTTGCAAGTTTGACAATTTAATATTTTTAGCAGTTTTTAACTTCTGGGTCAAATTTTAGGGTCCAAATGAAGGTTTTTCACGATCGAGGTTCTCAATGTTAGCCTACAATATGATTGAGCCCCCAAAATTAATCTACTCAATGATACCTTTCCAACGAGCTATCATATGCCTAAAACGAAGATCATATGCAAAACTTACGACCTCGGGAATTTAATGTACTAACTTACCCAAATGAGACCCACATGGCTTTTGGCACTTCATCTCCTAGGGTTAGGTTTTTGGATGTCTAGGGTTTTGAAATTCCTATTTATTGTAAAAAGGCCTTCAGAGTCTCATTGTAATCATCTTCTTACGAATGCGAGTATCCGTCACATCTCTTCTCAGAGATAAACTCCCACCATTCTAGCTAGTCTTCACTCTGTATTTTTACAGTCTCTATACATTTCTTTGATTAATAGAAATTGTGTATTACTGTATATCTATGTTTATGGTTGCATCTCTGATAAATTTCTGTTACATTATTAAATATCTGTGATATCTCTGTGCATTTCTTTATTATATCTACGCTCTCATTTCATGCCGAAAATAATCCGAATCAGTGGTATCAAAGGAGGTCGTTCTTGATCGGTTTTTTTCAGTGCATGTCCCCGATGAGGTCCGAGTATAGAAAGTCAAGTCTCGAGCTTGTCTCTCTTGAGGTTAATCTCTCTCACATACCCAAGAATCCCTCAATGGTGGAAGAAAATAAAAACGATGGAGCAGACAATCCTATAAGTATGTTTCTTGAGCAAACTCTCACACGACAGAGGGATGAAATGATGGAGAATTTTTCCCACATTCTTCAATGCCTCCCGATAGCATCAAGAGCATATTTATCAAGCAACCACTTTGGAGGCACCTCACCTTTTAAGGTACAGGTCAATTTTGATATTCCTATATTTGAAGGTCAGATAGATGTGGATGCCCTAGATAAATGGTTAAATCTGTTAGAAGGTTATTTCTCTGTTCATAATTTTTCCGATAGAGAAAAGATCATCTTTGTGCTCCTTAAGGCTCTCCCCCATGTCAAACATTGGTGGGAAACTTACTGGGAGAAGAGTTCCACAGAGGAGTCTAGAATATATGGGGTTGAGCCCACTTGGGATTTTTTTGTGGATGTTGTAAAGGAACAGTATTACCCTGCTGAAAAATATGAGGACCAATACATGAGATGGACCACACTGCGGCAAGAGAGGGGCCAAGAGGTTGCGGAGTTCACCAATACCTTCCATACCTTGCGCACCAAGTTGGGTATCAAAGACTCAGAACTACATTTGGTTCTTAAATACCGTGGGGCTCTACACAGATACATCCAAACTGAAATGGAGTTTCTAGACATCTCATCACTCGGTGCTACCTATCGATATGCTGTTAAAATAGAGCAGAAATTCAGGCACCAGAACAAATGGGAGTTCGGTCCTGCAAATCCACAAAAACCAAAGTATGACAAAGACGTTCCTAAAAAATAGTCTCCCGAAAACCATTCCAAGCCACAGGAAAAGAAGGGTCACAGGAAGACAAAGGACACTGAAAAATAGTGTGACTTCCACAAAATCCTCTGGCACAACACTGATGAATGTTTCTCAAAGCAGTCATTGGTGGCTAAGATCAAAGACAAGGAGCCCAACCCTAATTCATAATCTGATTCTGAAAACACGGGTAAAGGATAAATCATTGACGCAGACCCCACTTTTATTATCGCGACCACAACAATTCAACCAAAAGAACCAACAGATCCTGAAGAGGGGGAATGCATTTTTCATTCATAGATGTGGGTGAAGGGGTTCCTGTTTCATTTTATTATTGATAAAGGAAGCCAGAATAACCTCATCTCAACAGAGGTCATCAAACAGTTGGGATTGTCGACAACACCACACCCGCAACCATACAACATCGGGTGGCTTTGCCAAGGACAAAATCTTTGTGTCAGCCAATAGTGTTGATTGTCATATGACATCCAACCCTTCAAGGATGGGTATTATGTGATTTTTCCCCACTGGATGACTGTGATTTTCTCTTGGGCCAACCATATATGTGGAAGAGCCATGTTGTTTATGAGTCTCGACCTCGCAGTTTCATTATTTCTCTCAGGGGTCATCTCTAAAGAATACCAGAGGTAGTTCTAGCTACTATTCCACCTAAAAAGTGTTGCAAGGTAGTATCTCATACTGCAAAATTCAGCTTCTTCACAATATGTTCAAAAGGGGAACATAAGGACACTGGAACCACTATAGCTTCGCACCAAGCACCTTTTATCCAACATAAGTACGTCGACAAGGTTGTAACAAAGCACAAAGATTCCTTCTTCACATCGTCCTCTCATGTAGCCTGACTTTTTGAATAGCCTCAACCTCAACAGGTTCATGACAGACTTCCACAAACTGAGCAGCGCAACGTCTCCAGTAAGGCAAGCAGCTCACCAAGATGTAGATTCAGCAAACGCTTTTTCGTATCCCTCGGGAACTCAATGCATTGGATACCATTTCTTCATAAGGAGGGAGGATTGATCCAGGTGGATATCGGTGGCCACCCACCTTTTTCGACTGGCCCAAAACAATTTTCTGGCAATTTTGGCAATTTACTATTTTTAGCAGTTTTTAACTTCCAGGTCAAATTTGAGGGACCAAATGAAGTTTTTTTGAGATCGAGGTTCTCAATGATATCCTATGTCATTATTTAGCCCCAAAAATGAATCTCTTCGATGATACCTTTCCAATGAGCTATCATACGCCTAAAACAAATATCATATGCAAAAGTTACGACCCCGGGAAGTTAATGTACTAACTTACCCAAACGGGTCCCACATGGATTTTGGCACTTCATCTCCTAGGGTTAGGTTTTTGGATGTCTAGAGTTTTGGCATTCCTGTTTATTGTAAAAATTCCTTCAGAGCCTCATTGTAATCATCTTCTTATGAATGCGAGTAGTCGTCACATCTCTTCTCAGAGATAAGCTACCACCATTATAACGAGTCTTCACTCTGTATTTTTACAGTCTCTGTACATTTCTTTGATTAATAGAAATCGTGCATTATTGTATATCTGTGTTTATGGTTGCATATTTGATACATTTATGTTACATTATTGAATATCTGAGATATGTCTGTGCATTTATTTATTATATCCACGCTCTCATTTAGTGCCGAAAATAATCTGGATCAATTATAGAATCAACTCTATCTCATGATCAGAGGTATAACATAAATTCTCATCACTGCATTTCATCTTCTCTCTAAAATTCACATCATCTGCATTTTATCTTTCCTCTGATATCATTTCACCTTCTTCACTTCTACATCTCTCTTATATTCACATGGACCTCAGGTCCAGATCCGCCTCTTCACTTCACAAGCCACTCTTCATACATGAGCATTATTTCAAGTGAACCAAAGATGGTTGTATTTATACTTGTTTATGCTCAAAACTTGTTTAAGTTATTGAGTCGACTTGTGAAACAAGTTATAACTAATCTTGTTCATTTACAATAAATTTTGGGACCAACAGAGATCATCAATCCAGGTCTTCAACATTACACCTGGCATCCCCTTTCCTTTCACAAATCGATCACAATCATGGATCAATTTCCTTCATCTTTGTGATAAAAAATATCGGTGCTTCCTTCAAACCATGTTCATATGATCAATGGTGTAGAACCACAGGCTTAAAAATTTCTTCCCTTTAAATCTCTTTACCATATGACCAATGGTGTTGACCAGATGCTAGGCGAGACGATCTCTTGAGAATTTATCGATTCAACGAACACGATTCAATCTCCCAATGAGATGGACAATTGTCGGGACTTCGGGTCTTTCTAACTTACAACATTTCAAATCTGTCAAATATGATATCATCGAACAGATCGGATGGTTCACATTATATCTCGGAACCAGATCAATGGTTATATTTGATCCTTACATCTATCCTTCATTTCTTAATCCAACGACCAGGACTTAATCAAGCAATGACATGGATGGCCACATTTTAATCCGCGACTTCATTTATTATGCTTATGTTATACTTCAATTGTGTTTTGATCAATGGTTGAGAATGAAATCGAACATCAGATAGATGGTCGATATCTTCTTCGGGTCTCCGGACTTTGGAGATTTCGAGTCTCAACCCCTTCTTTCCTCTGAACGTCAATATTTTGGAGCTGTAAATCCATTTACACATGCCTTTTTCTCAATCAATGGTCAAGATCCTTTCACGTCTCTGGGATTCATAATTCTCAAGAATCAAATTTCATTGTACTATGATCAACGGTTGGGAATACTCCCGTGGTGATCTTTCAGATCAGATGACTTATATCCGCTTCGGGACTTCGGCATTTGGAACTTCACCGATTTCGAATAGACGTAGCTCCATTTTCCTCCGGAGTGATCACCTATTGTGGTAAGTCATAATATGGCGGAGACCACCTGCTATCGGTTTAATATTTCAGCTTACTCTATCCTTCCACTGAAGTAGATTGATGGTCAAGAACGTTGCTGAAGTGATCTTCAGATCGAATGTATCGTGTCCACTTTGGGTCTTCGACATTTGGGACTTCGGGACTTTGGGACTTTGGGTGAGTGTTGGTGGTAAAACTCCAGAAGAAAAACTCCTAGAGTGACGTAACTACTTGCGTCACTTGATGATGTTTCACGATCCGAGCAGCTGCCACGTGTCACTCAGATTCATGATTTGTATGTACCTGAAATGTTGATTTCAACTTGACACTTTTCATTGTCTGATTATTCCACGTGTCCTTGCTGACGTAGTCTTGCTGACATGGATCTATTGCATGTTGTTGCTGATGTGGTATACTGACCAACAACCCTGATCCAATGGTCATCATATGTCCTTCAAATCTGATGGTCCTTATTCATTTCATATTTTCGGGCTTCAGGTATTTCACATCTCAAACGTTTTGGAGCGTAACCTCCTCGCAAATTTAGATCCGAACTAAATGTTGTTCATCGATCATGAACTTAGATTGACGACTCGATCTATCAATGATGCAACTCTTCTAGCTTATCATGTCCTTCCACTTTGAAATGATCCAACGGCTATCGAGAATTCACATAAATGAGATATTAGATCTTACCTCGCTTATCTTGTCCTTCCACTAAAAAATGATCCAACGATTGTGAAGTTTCTTGAAGAAGATCAACGGTCGATGATGATTTCAAAACCACAACCTACGAGTGATTTAACTTGACACCCAAACTCCACAATTTCTCCCTGTCATTGATTTGGCGATTGTTCATCCGATGTACACGATCCTCCAATGGTCCTCAAGCCCACAATCACTCATATGACTGTCATACATTATATGAGACTATCAACACCGTCAATTTCTTTGATTGGATGACTACTAAGACTTCTCACTTTTTCCTGTGTAATGGTCGACCTCTCAATATTTCCAACAATCCCGATGATACTTCTGCAAATCTCTTCTTCCTTCTGAGTTTTGATCTTCATTCACTAACCCTCCTGAGATTTTATCATAGTAAGAATGTTGATCCTATCGTAATCAAAAATAATCATGAATTTCTTCAGCCTATCTCTGCATTTGCTAACATACTATGTTTTCCCTTATGAGCTTTTGATCTTCATAATGTTCGCTCCTCCTTCTGATCTTACGCTTTCGATATTTGAAACTGTTTGACATCTTTTGCTAACTGATATACTTGTTAAAATCAATGAAAATCTCATCTGTGGTAGTTCATCATTAACAATAGATCATCACATTGACTATTGACATCAATGATGATATGTCCAACAATATCCCCCTTTTTCATTGAGGGAAACACACTAACTTCATATACAAAACTCCCCCTGTGATGATGTTTTCCTCTTATGAGGTTTTATGAAGTTTTCTCTCCCCCTTTGACATCAATGGAAAAGGGTTTTTCCTCCTATGGTACATCTTTGTATGTTACTGATTAGAATATGAACTTGGGTAACTCTTCCTAAAATCATGTTTTTCCTGCCATAACTGAATGACTCCCCCTGTCAATATGCTCTCTTTCTGCTTCTAACTACTCTCCCTCTTTGTTTCTGAAAAGGTAGATTTTCCTAACAATGTTTCTTCCCCTGTTAATTTACTAACTTCTTATCTCAGTTGATTGGGATTTTTTTGTTTTAAATGAGTAGTCTTCATGATACAAATTTTTGTAGTGATCGAGTCTTTTCAAAACTTAATCTAATTACTTCCTTAATTACCAACCAAAATACTTCCCCTGAGTTTTTACTGACTTTTCTCCCCCTTTGTTTCTAAAAGGGTTGCTTTCTCTGACAGGGTTTCTCCTCTTGTTATCTTTGCAGGATGTCATGTACCTCATTTTGTACATCAGAATGTTTCTTATGTGGATGTCGTTGTCCTACTAGAACACTGAACAATTGTAGCTCATCTTATTCAAACAATTCTTGGATATGCCCATTGATTCTTATCGATCTCTAACCAAATGTATCCATCTTTATCCAAGATGCTTCTTTACTGTACATTACTCTAAAGTTGTCTGAGAAAGTTTATACTATTTTTTTCACATGACTGCAATTATTTTTGCAGCAATCAACTTCACTCCTGTTCACTTGTTCAGTCTTTTCTATCCACATCTGTGAGTGTCCTAGTTTCTTGAACTTTGTTCTCTGATCTTCTATTACTGAAATTTCATTTTTCTTCCATGTTTCATTTACTCTTTTTTTCGTATTGTATGGAGCATTTCTCATTGACTGTTTTCTTGAGTTCCAACAGTTATAGGCTTTGTGTCCATATCCACCACAACTATAGAATCTCATAGTGTAACAATGTGCAGAAATATGTCCAACGTGATTGTAGTTCCAAAATCTTATATTGTTGTTGAGCCTACTAAATTGTTTTCTTCCATGATGCCTACAATCCAAGTCTTTACGACCATATTCATTACAAGAAAAACAATAACCACTAAAAATGCTCTCATGCATTCTTTGATTCATCCATAAAGGTGTCTCTCTTATAAGCTTGCTTTGAGGTGTATGAGTAGCTTCTGGATGTCTTCCTTGATCTGATCTTCTAAATTTTGTATTGTTTCTTTTACTCCTTGAACGTGAAGAACCTGAGTCATACTTGCTTTCACTTTTTACAAATGAAGGAGTTGTGTCAGACCTGTCTTCATCCTTTGCAAATGAAGGACTTGTGTCATACCTGTTTTCACCTTTTACAAATGAAGGACCTGCATTAGATTTCTTAGGAGTAGTGATCTCTTCCTTGTTGTATCCAAGATTGTATTTGTCATTTGGTGATCTCTGACTATCCAAGATTTCATCCAGGGTCATAGAGTTTTTCAAGAACTTGATTTGGGTGTCTGACTTCTCAACCTTCTTTCTAAAATTCACAACTTCTGCTTCCATCTCATGACATGATAATTCATTTTTGTCGAACTGGTTCCTTACTACCTGCTCTCTCCTTTTGGCTTCTTCGAGATGGATTTTAATACTGAGATAGTTTTCCCTTAGTTATTTTAGATCTATAAGGTTTTTTCTTGGTTCATCATCTTCCTTCTTTTCTTCATTTGCTTGACTGATTTCATTTTTCAGTCTCTCGATTTCCTCTTCCTTTTCTTTTGTTAGATTAGTAACTTTTGTTTTCAATCTTTTGATCTCTTCTTCTTTGTTTTCTAACTGAATTTTTTGTCAAATATGATTTATTCATTGTCTTTGAGATTTTATTTTATTTCCAGGATATGCTTCTGATTGCTAAGCTCATCATATTCCTTCTCCTTTTCTTATACTTGTGTTAGCGATATTTCTTGTAAGGGGGTTAGAATGCAAAAGAATGGGTTAAAACCCACTTGTCCTAAGTTTAGAACGCAAATGCGCCTGTGGTAAGCGGCGAGCAAGTCCGAGCGGCAGTGATACACGCGTTTGGATCAACGGTGCATATGGGATTCCGGACCCCCCCCCGCCTTTCTACCTTTAAGTGGGGGGGGGGTCCGGAATCGAGGGCGCATCTCTTCAACGGTCCAGATCGGCGCGCCCAGATCAACGGTGATAAAAGCAATTCCGGACCCCCTGCCTTTCTACCTTTAAGCGGAGGGGGGGGGGGTCCGGAATCGGGGGCGCAGCTTTCTGACGGCCGATATCTTAGCGCCTGGATCAACATCACTCGCGCAACCCCATCATTCCCAGCTGCTCTATGTTTAGCCAGCGTGGACCCTTCTCCCGTCATGTCATTTTCCAGAACCACCTTTCTCCTGCTGCCGTGTGTCATCCATCCACCTCCCCTCTTTGGTCCGCGTGGTCCTCCTTCCTTCTCATCATCCACTCGTCGCTTTCCATGTGTCCCGCTCCTTTCTACATTAGCCTCTCACCAAAGAGCAAGTCCATTATCTCTCGTCGTCCCCCCTTTCCGCCTATTGTCTTTCGCCAGGTGCCCTTCTTTGTCACCCTCCTCACACCTCGCCACTTCCTTCACGCCCTCATGATCCCGCGCCACCACTCTTGTCATGTGCCCCATCCTTTGCGCCGGCCTCCATGCTCATTCGCCAAGCCAGTCAGTTATTCCAGGTGGCAGTGTGGGAGGCCCTCCACATCCCACAGGTGCCAAGTTGGTTGGGCCATCCTTAGTCCTGATGAAGCAGTTATTGAAGCGGTTGGTGGTGGTTAGACATCGGCTCCGCCATAATGGGAAAGCACGGCAATGAATTAAAGGCACGTCGATTCGCCGTTGGAACTGTCAAAGAGTTAGATTGCGTCTAACATAAGTTGCACGATCTCTCAGAGGTTCACTGTCAGAAATCCATGCAGACGCAAAGCCTTTAATGCAGTGTCTTAATTTCACTGCGGTTGTTGTTCTGAGTATATGAAGGCGTTTTCGCCATTTTTGTATCTATCGATGGCTGAGATGAGCTCCCAGTTGTAAATCTTTAATGAAGCAATGATACTCTGGTTATGTATGAACTCTTGAGACTTCTTGCCTGATGAATGCCAGTTTCTCTTACATGTTTGTTACATTGTGTTAGAATCGCTCGGAATTGGACGTTCCAGTCGAGCTATAGTTGTTATAGGATGATGTTGGATAGGATCACTGTAGCGGTTATTATGTTTCTTTCCAGTCCTTGTGATTTGCTCAGCACTGAGTGACTTGGAATTGGAGGATCCAGTCAAGTCATCCTCAATTTCGTGAGATTCTGAACCAAGCTAATCTTGCATTCATATTTTTTCTTCTGCGAATAGCCGTAAGCTTGTTGCCCAAAGCTGTTTGTTCATTCTCCTCACCAAGTCTTCCACCTATTCGCCCTTTTATCAACCCACTGGCTGAAGTTAGATCAAGACCTTCTTTGTCACTTATGTACCAGACTCAGTCCCCGAGTTAGAGTGATATCTCCTCGATTTTTCCTCCATTTGATCACCCCTTTCAAACAAATCATGACATTAAACTGATGGGTGTCAGGCTCTGCTCCTGTAAGCAATCCAGGAGTGACTTCTGACGCCAACAACTTGAATAATTTATTTCTTCATCTTCTCGATCTCCTCTTCTTTCTCTTCTAACTAATTGTCTTTCTCATATATTATCTTTTCATTGTCCTTGAGAATTTCCTTTATTTCCAAGACATGATTTTGACTTTTTTCAAGAAATTCTTTAGTGTATTCATGAAGATAGCTATAGTTTGATTCATTATTATCATAGAGGTATTCACAGAGACTCCAATCAACCTTTTGTTTGGCCTTTGATAGTTCTTCTTCTACTTCTTCCATGGGATAAATGCTAACAGAACATTATGTTATTTTATCTGAGTCTTATTCTTTACTTGCAAGGGATGATTCAATATCACTTTTATTGCAATCAAAATATTGTGGAGAGTCCTTACCTTTATTGATGGCTAAGTATTGATATTCATCCTTGATAGGAATTTCTTTTGTGTCTTCACTTTTGATTTGATAGATCTTTTCTAATTTCAGACATAAGTCCTTGGTGGATGTGTATAGTCCTATGCTTGTCTTGATTGTATCTGATAATCCATTGAGAGAAATCTTCAATGCCACTTCATTTTTCTTCCTTGATTTTCTTTGGACTGTAATATTGGATATATTCTTTGTAGTTAAATCCCAGGGCTTGATTACTACTAAATTCCAAACTTCAGATCCTTTTGAATTCAAATATTGTTTCATCTTTTCTCTCCATGAGGAATAATATGTTCCATCAAATAAGGGAGCTTCAATTGTGGAGAGAGCCATCTGTCCACTCATTTCTTCAGAATCTACCTTCCAGTGTTTAAACTGTGTTTGAAGGAACCCCCTCTGATACCAATTGTGTGGACTTTCCTAACTCTTCTTCTTCTTACAAGTTAGTTCTTACAAGTTAGCAGTTGAAACATAATTGAATAGATTAAGAACATTTAAATCATAATAAAAATGGACACAAGAGACACCAGATGTTTGTGTAAGATTTTGTATAATTGATATGAATATAGTAATATGAATTTTCCCAACAACAGTTATTATGTATTAGCACCAATTGAAGTAAGGAGCACCAACTCCTCGGAGAGCACCAACTCTCAAGCAAGACCCAGCTTTCCACAAGACCCAGCTTGCTGATAGAGCGCAGTCTATCCAACTAGAGTTGATTCAACTCTAGTAGCAGTGATCCATTATAGAATCAACTCTATCTCATGATCAGAGGTATACCATAAATTCTCATCACCACATTTCATCTTCTCTCTAAAATTTGTGTCGTCAGCACTTTATCTTTCCTCTAATATCATTTCACCTTATTCACTTCTACATCTCTCTTATATTCACAGGGACCTTGAGTCCAGATCCACCTCTTCACTTCACAAACCACTCTTCATACATGAGCACCATTTCAAGTGAACCAAACATGGTTGTATTTATACTTTTTTATTCTCAAAACTTGTTTAAGTTATTGAGCCAACTTGTGCAACAAGTTATAACTAATCTTGTTCATTTACAATAACTTTTGGGACCACCAGAGATCATCAATTTGGGTCTTTAATGTTACACATGGAATTCCCTTTCCTTTCACAAATCGATCACAGTCATGGATCAATTTCCTTCGTCTCTGTGATAACAGAGGTCGGTGCTTCCTTCAAACCATGTTCATATGATTAATGACGTAGAACCACAGGCTTAACAATTTCTTCCCTTTAAATCTCTTTACCATATGACCATTGGCATTGACCAGACGCTAGGCGAGATGAACTCTTGAGTGTTTATCGATTCAACAGTCCTAATTAAATCTCTTGATGAGATGGACAATTGTTGGGACTTCGGGTCTTCGTGACTTCCAACATTTCAAATCTCTCATATACAATATCGTCGAACATATCAGATGGTTCACATTATATCTCAGAACCATATCAATGGTTATATTTGATCCTTACATCTATCCTTCATTGCTTAATCCAACGACCATGACTTAATCAAGAAATGATATGGATGGACGCCTTTTACTCAGTGACTTCATATATTATGCCTACACCATCCTTCCACTGTGTTTTGATCAATGGTTGAGATTAAAACCGAACATCAAATCGACGGTCGATAAATCCTTCTGGTCTTCGGAATTTGGAGATTTTGAGCCTCAACCCCTTCTTTCCTCCAAACGTTAATCTTCTGGAGCTATCAATCTGCTGACATGTGTCCCTTTCTCAATAAACATTCGAGATCCTTTCATGTCTCTGGGCTTTGGAATACTCAATCTTGAACATTCATTGTAGTATGATCAACGGTTGGGAATACTCCCGAGGGGATATTTCAGATCGGACGAATTATGCCCGCTTCAGGACTTCGATGTTCGAGACTTCAGAGGTTTCGAATAGACGCAACTCCATTTTCCTCCGGAGTGATCACTTGCTATGGTAAGTCATAATACTGTGGAGACTGATTACTATTAGTTTGATATTTAGGATTAATCTATCCTTCCACTGAAGTATATCGACAATGGAGAACGCTCCCGAAGTGATCTTAAGATCGGACGTATCGTGTCCACTTTGGGTCTTCGTCATTCAGGACTTCGCGACTTTGGATGAGTGCTAGTGGTAAAAATCCTGGAGTGACATAACTACTTACGTCACTTGATGACATGTCATGAGCCGAGCATCTTCCACATGTCACTTAGATTCATGATTTTCACGTACCTGAAATGTTGATTTCAAATTGACACTTGTCATTGTCTGATTGTGCCACATGTCCTTGCTGACATAGTCTTGTTGATGTGGATCTATTGCATGTCCTTGTTGATGTGGTCTACTGAACAAAAACCCTGATCCAATGGTCATCATATGTCCTCCAAATCTGACGGTCCTTATTCATTTCAGATTTTCGGGCTTTGGGTATTTCACATCTCAAAATTTCTATAGTGTAACCTTCTCACAACTTTAGATCCAAACTAAATGTTTTTCTTCGATCATGAACTTACATCGACAGCTTGATCTGTCAATGATGCAACTCTTCTATATTATCCTGTCCTTCCACTTTGAAATGATCCAACAACTGTTAGGAATTCGCATAAATGAGATCTTAGATATTACCTCGCTTATCCTATCCTTCCACTCAAAAGTGATCCAACAGTTGTGAAGATTCTCGAAGCATATCAATGGTCGACAATGATTTTGGAATCACAACTTGCGAGTGATTTAACTCAACACCCAAACTCTGAAATTTGTCCCTGTCGTTCATCTGGCAATTGCTCATCCGAAGAACATGATCCTCCAATGGTCCTCAAGCCCATGATCACTCATATGACCATCGTCCATTATATGAGACGATCGACACCGTCAATTTATTTGATCGAACGTTTGCTAATACTTCTCACCTTTTCCTGTGTGATGGTCGACCTCTCAATATTTCCAACAATCTAGACGATACTTCTGCAAAGTGCTTCTTCCTTCTGAGCTTTGATATTCATTCACTAACCCTCTTAAGATTTTATCATAGTAAGATTGTTGATCCTATCATGATAAAAAATAATCATGACTTTCTTCATCCTATCTCTGCATTTTCTAACATATTGTATTTTCCCTTCTGAGATTTTGATCTTCATACTGTTCTCTCCTCCTGTTCGCTCCTCCTGAGCTTATGATTTCGATCTCTGCAACTGTTTGACATATTTTTCTAACTGATATACTTGTTGATATCAATGAAAATATCATCTGTGGTAGTTAATCATTAACAATATATCATCACATTGATTGTTAACATCAATGACAATATGTCCATCAAGTTGATCCCACCACATTGCAGCTTTCCCGTGTAAATGGTAGGTGTCAATCCTGGATTCCAGGTTGGATGAATAGTTATGAAACTGAAAATATCTCCCGACTCCAAGCAACCATGCTTCAGCATCATCTTCCCTTTCCCTTTCACCATTAAAGGAGGGTGGCTTAAACTTCCTCATCTCTCCTTGCAAATTGTCCACTTCCTATCTCCTTCTCTAGTGCCTAACATGAGACACCTATGGAATTCTTATGGAATATTTCGATGCATAAAAATTTGTTTCTGAGTAAAGAGGTGAGTGGTGTCTATGAATTCTGTTGGCACTTCTCAAATAACCTGCTCTTCCATGATCCTCTCTTTTTTCATGAAACCTGCCTTCTCCCTCTTGATTTGAGTTTAATCCCTTCTTCGTTTGCCTCTGCAAATGATTTAAGCTCTGCAACACTTGAGAATTTATCTTACTTTTCTCTCTCATCAGTCTCTCATTGTCTTCTTCTTATCTCTTCACTTCTATTTGCAAGCTTCTTACAATTTCTATTAATGTTTCATGCTCTCCTATTTCCTTACATCTATTGGACTCTGTCTCTGCATTATTAGCCCTAGTATTCTTTCCTTCAGCCTCCTTATCATGGATGGAGGTTCCCTCGCCTTCTTCCATTTCCTCAATACACATTTTGAGCTGACTTGTTCAAACCTCTGAATTTTTCAAAATGTGTAAGTGACCATTTTGTTAGAATTATGCATATGATAAACAAAATTTTCCAAACCATGTTACAGGTCATTTTTCTTCTCAATTCATGAAGAACATATATGTGTCCATCTACATCATATAACACATATGTGTTTTCCTTTGTCCGATACAGAATTAAATTATGCACAGGCGCTTCCTTCAAACCACCTTCCCCGGTGACCACGACTCAAAACTGTGGCTAAATCCTTCTTAGTGCTTCATAAATCCGAAACCTTCAACCTGGACCAGATCAACGGTTCTCATCCTCTTCCACGATAAATGATCGAGATTCCACTTCAGAACTCCAGCCTTTGGAAGTCTCAACTTCCCTGGCTTTTTTCCTCTCGGAATGATTTTACCCAGAGTTCACGATCTGTAGATGGATTTCCTCCCGTATATCAACGATATGAATCGCTTCAACTCTTCAGGAGTTCTTGACCCAATGCCAACTGTCACATATTTTTCCTTTGGAGTGTCCAGTCTCTGAACTGCATGATCCATCGCTACATGGATAAATACTAGAAGCAGACACGTGGCCATATCAGGTGGGTGACACATGTCATGTTCTAACTGACATTTCAATCTTCCACATGTTAAAACTCACTAACATGTGGCACACATCCCAGGTGTCCATGTCATCCTAGGTGACATCCACAAGCCACGTCACTTCATAATTACAGGGTCTATGTTGGTTGTGGAACCTAATTATCTTCCTAATTTAGAGGTCTTGTGTTTTTCAGCTGTGTTTATACCCCATGAAAACTTTACACCCAAGAAGTATGTACACTCTTCCATGCAGGGGACTGCAGAGAGGGGGTTCGGGGGAGAATCCCTCAAAGGAAAAATTTCCTTGTAAATGTATATTGTAATTTCATTGTAAATCTGGACCGTTCATTATAAGGTCACAAATTTAACAGTAGAAATTATGTTAGGTTTTTTTTTCCCTAGAAGGCAATCCTTTGTTATGAGGGAAATGTATTTTCGGCTATGAATTATGGCGAGTATTGTATTCTGAGATAGGAGACTGTGGGAGAATGAAGAGGAAGTTACAATGGGTTTTTCTATAGGTTGTATCCCTTCATTTGCTAAATAATAATAAAGGAAGGACATGGAAATTTCTCTGGTGGACGTAGCCCACACTAGGTGAACCACGTAAATCTGTGTCTCTATTGTATTGTGTATCTTCTATGTTTTGTTTTTACATTTGTTTTATTTTATTGCTCCACGGTCTTGTTTTTCTAACAGTCCACATTACCTTCAGGTGACGTCATCAATTCCCACTACTTCAGTTCTTCATCTCTTCAAGCTTCGGAGCTTCAGGAATGGTGACAACTTGCTCCCCTCCTTTGGGCTAGCATGACCTCCCAGTCTAGGATATATCAAGCATCGAGTCAAATGAATCGTCGAACTCCTGATGGAACTGTTTTGACTTGACATAGGCCCTTCTCAATTCCTCAGTACCCGCGATGTGGCACTTGCGGACCCTCTCCTTAGCACTTTTAGTTCCTACACCAATTGTATTATCTCTTCGACACTAAGTTCCTCCCTCGATGTGACCACGGACTGTGTTCATGGGCCAACTCCCTTCATGACCCCACACTTCGAGACTTTCGCGAGTTGCTTTCTCTATTTTCTCGATTTCTAAATTGGCGAATGCTTCAGGACCATATCTACGGTCCTCATTCCTCTCGCAATCAACAGTTGTGATCAAACCATGAGTTTGGAATTATCAAGTCCTGTCTCCTCTCAACTCTGCTTCTTTCAATCATGAATCAGCAATGGGATGATCCTCTACCATGTGTCCTTCCAGATCCAATATCCTAGATTGAAATAACTCTTCGTGACTTCTCAAAGATCCTTGTTTTCTCCCAAAAACCTTATGAAGTTTCTTCTCCCGAACCTCTCGATATTCTGGCACTTCTTTCCTCTTTGAAAAAGGGTGAATTCTCCATCTTCGGGACTTCAGCAAGTCCTCGACTTATTTTCACACTTAACGCAAGTTCTCTTTTCGAGACTTAGGCTATTCTTGAAGGCTTTTTGCACTCCTTGCATAAATTTCTGCAACTCTCTTGCGACTTATCTCGGCTTGAAAACCTCCAAGGCTTCAAGTTCCTCTGCAAGATTCTCATTCCCTCATGGAAAATTCTCACCCTTCCTCCTGATCTTATAACATGAATTACCAACACAATAGGCACACTCCTTACGCTTGTCTCAGTTCTTCGACGACTTCTCCCTTGGACTTATGGAAAGGGTTAAGGCATCTCCTTTCCTTTTTCATTGCACTTCTTGCAAATCCTTCCTTCACTAGAATGTTCAGCAATTTTGGGATTATTCAACACCTTACACCATGTTGCTCCTTCGAATGCTCACGCAAACTCAATGCTCTCCTGGTAAATTATTTCAAAGTGTTCAGTAACTCTGAGCTGTGATTCTCTCCACACTGTCTTTATTTTCAAGGGACTTAACCTCCTTGAAATTTCTCCCTGAGTTTGTAAATTAATCTGGTGTGCCCTCCTGAAAGATTCTCTTTGGACTCCACTGAGTTCAGACATGCACTCCTTACACTTAGCCTAGAGAACTAGACTTAACTTAACACACTCATAGATAGAAAATTGTATCTCTATCCCTACAGACGATTTCTAACATCCATCTACAATTCACAAGCATGCAAATGACATTCATAACACAACATCCATTGAACAGAAAGATAAAACGAGAAAATTGTCCTTTTCTATCAATGGTGGAATGCTAATTTACAATGGTGGAGTTTGAGCTACAATTGAGTCTTGACTCTCTGTATCTCTCCTTACAACCCAGCTTGTCTAACAATTCACCACCTAATTTCCCAACCATCTAACCTCTACTTTGCTTACAATACAAATATTTATACAAGAGGGACTCTACGGGCTTCCCTCGCAAGATAACTAATGGTTTCAAATCACCATCCCTAATTCTTATTGAAAGGACAAATTACAATGATGGTGATTCTGATCTAAATCGGATGCAGATCTATTTTTTCGTCAGCCTATTAATGGAAACCTTAAATCTATCTTGTGCGAAATCACAATTTGGCTCTTCCATCTTGTCTTCAATTAATTCCTAGATCACGCCTTTGGATTCGCAAGGAAAAAATGAGAGGGCGACGCCTTTCCTTCCTTGAATGTGCACCACGTGTATTGCTTAGTTGGCACGTACTAAGATGGAGCGATGCTCTTGCATCATACTGCACAGTGGAAAAAATCATGAGCTCTTGCTCATGATCTTTCCAACGTGGATGAAATCCACCTGGATCCCAAAATTTCTCTTGGAGTTGTCTCTCGACTCCTCTGCTTCATTTCTTTTGTTTCTGCATCTTCCCCACTACTCGTGTAGGTTTCTTCTCGTCCATCTTCCTCTTGCTGACCGATTTTTTTTCTGACTCTGAAATCATATTCCTTATCTCCTTGATCACCTCGTCCATTTTTTCTATCAGATGGTTATTCTGTTGCAGACTAGCTCACTTCACCTGCTTCTTATCGATGGATGAATCACATTGATTCCCAGAGACATTTGATCCTTTTATAGATTTGACTAGCCACTCTGTTGAATTCTTCACTCCTGCAGACTCCTTATCACTTAACTGTTTCTTAGCTACCACTCCTCCTAACACATTCGCTCTCGCCAGTTCTTCGGTTGCTCCTCCTTCATCTCTCTCCAACTGCTCCCCATGTTGTTGTGGTCCTTCATCTGCCTCCAACTTAGCCTGTTGGATGTGCATGTCTTGCAATACCACTCTCCTTTCAAGATCCTCTAATTCCTCACACAGACCAACAAATTATATGCTATCTTCTTCCTCTTATGCTGCAGTCATATCCTATTCATCTTCATGGATGAAAACATCAATCGATTATGCTGAATTCTCTTCTCCTTTCGTCAGGACAGACCTTAGTATATGTTCCTTCTCGTCCTTGAAATTTTATTCTTGGTGTCTTCCTATCACCTATGCAACATCTATGCTAGCCTCTCCTTGACCGCTTGGTAGGAATATATCAACTCCTCTAATGATTAGAACGTCCCTCAGATCCTCCTCCTTCACTACGATGAAAGTTTGTAACTTTTTATCATCTTCATTCATGCATCTCACAATTCTATGTGAATCTCCATTTAAGTGATATTTTTCTTCCGCCTTCTCATCTTTTAATGAACTCTCAGCTAAGCTCACCTCTTCTCCCTTGCCTACCTGAAAATATGGGATGTCGCCTCTGCCCACCTGGAAGTATACGAGATCGACTGATCCCTTGTTGTTTCCCACCAAGCAATCTATGAGACTTTTGCAAAATCTCTTTCCCTTATGACTGAGGTTTTTAGCATGCCTCTGGATGTCCTTTTCAAAGTCCATTCATATCTCCAGTGTACCTTTTACTCATGTTGCATGTTGAATGCAATATTCTCCATTCGTGCTCGAATTTCACTAAGCTCCTTGTCCATCTCCACTCTTCTCTTCTGTGAGTGGAATCCTCCTCATTCTCACTTATGACCTT
>ML833917.1:22994-50625 GCA_009831015.1 Picea engelmannii
TTCTTTATTTTCACCATAGTGATGTTCAGGGGGGGTGTTGGAGTTACTTCACACACACCTAGGATTTATTTTTCCTAAGTGTGTGTGAAGTAACTCCAACACCCCCCCTGAACATCACTATGGTGAAAATAAAGAATGGGTTCCGACAACGAGGCCATGTTAGGTACCCAAATATGGCCTCGTTGTCGGGACCCATTCTTTATTTTCACCATAGTCATGATGTTCAGAGGGGGTGTTGGAGTTACTTCACACACACCTAGGATTTATTTTTCCTAAGTTTATTCCTTGTTTATTATTCATAATTAGTCATTATCCAGCCTCCTATATTTTAGGGGAGAATATTCCACCTGGAGAATATTCTCTTTCAGTTGACACTTCGGTTTGACTAGTTGAGTTGAGTTTAGATGTTGCATTGGGATCATCACCATGCTAATTCAACCTTGTCTTGGTATCATCACCAGAGTGGTGCATTATCCTTGATTCCCTGAGTTAACTCCTCACTACTCTTTGTTTAGTCAGTTAACTGAAGACTAGTTGACTAGCTAACTCAACTAGGTGGCAGTTCACTCCCTCAACTGTCTGAGAAACTAGAATAGGTGGAAGTTCACTCCCGTAAATGTTGGTGTGTGTCCAGATCACTCTAGACCACCACTATGGCTCATTGGTTCACCTCAAGTCGAACTCATTGAGTTATACAGAGTATATCATGTGTAAATTATTCATTATTCGCAACGGTTAATGAGAATTATTCCATTCTTTCTCTCCTTCTTCTTCCTTCTCCAATTCTCTCTGCAAATGTGTGTATTATTGTTTAGCTAGATCTATTCTATGTAGGTTCAACCCATTTACATGGTATCAGAGCCGACAGACTGCTAAGCAAAAACTACACCAAATTATTTTTTGCAGGTACTTAAGATTGAATAACACATAAAGATGGAATCTATGTTTTACTCACCAGCAATACTTCTCACGCCTCATAACTATTTGGAATGGAAGACAAAAATTCTGCTTATGCTCAAATGCAGAGGCTTGTACCAAATAATTATGGCAATGGAAGTAGAGCCTGATTTCGTCGATGAGAAAAATGACTTTCTCAATAGACAAGATATGGCCATAGGATGTATCCTCTATTTTATTTCTACCGAAATTCTCCATCAAATATATGATGACTCACAAGAATTCACTCTAAATGATTTATGGAGCAGATTGGAGGTTTTACTCGGGAATAAGGAAGAATGCATGCAAAATGTTGACAAGATAGAGAATGTAGAAAAGCCACAAGTATCTACAAAAATTTGTATTCCATTAATTAAAGATGATGTCTACTCAATATTAGATTTTTTTTCTGAAATTCATGTGGAAGATATATGGCATGCATCTCAGGAGTCACATGCAGATACTTTTCCATGCACAATGCATGCATCTCAGGAGACAAAAAGGGAGCCGCGCACATCAGAATCAATTCTGATATTTTATGGGAACTATTTGCAGAAACAAATTGGATATTTGAATTCCTCTCGGGAAAATATATAATTTCAAAAACAAAATCGTCTGAAATGGAGTCCGGAAAGTGAAATTATGATTGTTTCAAAATCAACAAAATTTCAGCGTTTTTCCGGAAACGGCCGCACGGTTTTCAAAGTTTTATCCAAAATTTATTTGGATATTGTTCATTACAAGAAGAGAAAATGGATATGTGTGGACATCTCAATGATGCATCTACTTCATCAGATCCATGCAGACATCTACATCTTCAACAAAATCTTCAACGAGCACAAACTTGCACAATTGTGAGGCCTTCTTGGAGTGAAGGACAAGGTTGCTTAGCAACTGCTTTTTGTTCCTTCACATTTTATTTTTTTATGCATTGTAATTTGAGGGGGGGTTTTCCCATGAGGTTTTCCCTCTTTCCTCATTTATTCCAATGTATCTTTTGTATTTGGGTACCTAACATGGCCTCGTTGTCGGGACCCATTCTTTATTTTCACCATAGTGATGTCCAGGGGGGGTGTTGGAGTTACTTCACACACACCTAGGATTTCTTTTTTTCCTAAGGTTTTTCCTTGTTTATTGGTCATAATTAGTCATTATCTAGTCTCCTATATTTTAAGGAAGAATATTCCATCTGGAGAATATTCTCTTTCAGTTGACACTTCAGTTTGACTAGTTGAGTTGAGTTTAGATGTTGCATTGGTTTTATCACCATGCAACATTGGGATCATCACCAACTAATGTGCACTTGCCTCAGGATTATCACCAGACTAGCGCATTACCCTTGATTTCATGAGTTAACTCCTCACTACTCTCTGTTCAGTCAGTTAATTGAAGACTAGTTGACTAGTTAACTCAGTTGGGTGGCAGTTCACTCTCGTAACTGCCCGAGAGACTAGACTAGGTGGAAGTTTACTCCCATAACTATTGGTGTGTGTCCAGATCACTCTAGACCACCACTATGGCTCATTAGTTACTCATGTATCCTATATATATTGTAAATTATTCAGTCTTTGAGTGTGGAATACAATTAATGAGAATTCTTCCATTATTTATCTCCTTCTTCTTCTTTCTCCAATTCTCTCTGCAAATGTGTGTATTATTTTCTAGCTAGATCTATTATGTGCAAGTTCAACACATTTACACTTATGTTTAATGAAATGAATCACCAACCGGTTTCATACCAAGGATGTTTCACCCAACCATAGACACTATTGTTCAAAGTCTCAACAACAATGTCACCCCTGAACCAGGGCTATGAATCCACAAGGACGGTTCTAGAGTGTCACTCAGCTTCCCAAACGAGTCAGCACTCAATCTCTCATGAGCTTCTCAGCACACACAATAATCCAAAGTATACCATCTCTCTTCTACCTAGCTTGCACAACCCAAGAGAATGGACCCCCTTCTCTGCCACGCAATCCCTCAGGCTATCCACCTCCTTTCAGGGCTCCAGTGCATCTGGTCAAGAATCTCCATGTTGGGACTCTCAGGATTCACAGATGTGGGAAAAACTGAACACATGCCAATGCATCTCAAACATGCAGGCATTAATTCATGGTTGGAATACACCAGCAGTCATTACAGCCAACAAAACCATGTCTCATCTCCAACAATTCGTTTTTCTTTCCCAAGCCAAGATCAAAATGAATGAGGAATGAAGGGTGGGTGAAACAATGAATGGAGAGAGAACATAATGAAAGGTGTGAACAATGAACACTAAACAATGAGTGAGTGAGTGAATGGGTGACTGAACCCCAAAACAGACCAAAGATCGGTTTATATATTTCTTGGAAATAGAGAACCACATGGTCTTTCCTCCAAGAAGCTCATGTAACTAATATTCTCCATTAAAACAAAAAAATAGGTAAATAAAATATAAAATAAATACTTAGCCCCTCAAGACCCCTCTCTTGTGGAATCATAGCCCCATATAACTCTTGTCCTTGTATGTCTAGCATCGAGTGGTGTATTTATTATTAATAATAATCAAAACATTACATTTCCTATGCACACTAACCTCTTTTAATTGTTTGGGCACTTTGGCCTTTCATAAATTAACAAAATACAGTATTTAATATGGGCTCAAAATCAGGGTATTACATTCCCCTCCCCTTGTGTTGGCACTGTCCTTAGTGCATATACAAAAGAGAAATCAAAATTTCAAAATTTATTCAAAAAGTTGTGGGTACTCTGCCCACATGGCATCTTCATGCTCCAAAGTAGCATCTTCAGGACCGTAGCAAGTCCACTGGACTTTTACCAGCTCTATAACTTGATTTCGAAGCATTTTGACTTTTTTGTCCAATATTTGCATGGGTTGGACCTGAAAGTCTCCCTCTGCCTCTACCTGAATCAGATGTCAATCAATAACATGGTTAGGATCATGTACTTATTTTTTTAGCAAAGAGACATGAAATACATTATGTACATTCATGGAAGCAAGCAATGCAAGCATGTATGCAACTGGCCTTATCTTGTCCAAAATCTCAAATGGACCACAGAATATGGTTGCTAGCTTTGTACAACTACCCAACTTCAAGGAGATATTCTTGGGCTTCACTTTTAAAAACACATGCTCCCCCACTTTAAATTCTCTAACTATCATGTTCTTATCTGCATATTTTTTTTGTCTATCTTGAGATACCTTTAAATTCTACTTAATTCTAACCATCTGGTCTTCCATATCCTTGAGAAATTGTGGCCCAAGTACCACTCTATCTTTTGGGTTGTCCCAACTCACTGGAGTATTGCATTTCCTACCATACAAAGCTTCAAATGGGCCCATTTTCAATGAATCTTGATACCCAATATTATAGAAAAACTTAACCAAGTGCAAGTAATCTTCCCACTTAGATGGCTTATCCATCACATACATTCTCAACATGTCTTCAATTACTTGTTTCACTCTCTTTGTCTTCCCATATGAATGTGGATGGTATGTTGCGCTAAAGTTCATATTTGTACAAAATCCTTTAAACAATCCCCTCCGGAAATTTGAAGTAAACTTTGTATCTCTATCTGAAACAATTGCCTTAGGTATCCCATGCAACCTAGAAATCTCCCTCATGTAAATTTCTGCAATATTATTTGTTGTATGAGTCATTTTTACAGGAACAAAATGAGAAGCCTTTGTCAATTTATCAACCACTAACATGATTGAATCATGTTGTCTTGATGTCCTAGGCAATTTAGTTATAAAATCAATGGTTACCACTTCCCATTTCTTCTCTGGAATTGGTAATGGTTGTAGCAACCCCGTTGGATGCCTATGCTCAGCCTTCACTCTCTGACATTCCATACATCTGGCAATGTAATCAGCAAGATCTTTCTTCATTCCTGGCCAAAAGAATTGGCTTCTTACTGCTACATTTTTTCTCTGGTAACGGGGATGTCTGGCATACGGAACATTATGCATTTCTTTTAATACCAAATTCCTAAGGTATTTGGAACTAGGAACCCAAATTCTATTTTTATGCATAAGTAATCCATCTTCATTTATCTCATATTCTTTAATTTTATGTTGTACATTTTCTTGTTGTAAGCTTTCTTTTACCTGTAGGTAACGTTGATCTGTAACAACATCTAAAATTATGCTCTTTAAATATGATTTATGCATACTAATGGTTGTAGCATGCATGAGATGTACTCTTCTACTAAGTGCATCGACAACTTTATTTTCTTTTCCTTTGATATGCTTGATGTCAAAATTGTATTCACTTAAAAATTCTAGCCATTTCGTTTTCCTAGCATTCAAAGTTGGTTGTTCAAAAAGATATTTCAGACCACTATGCTATGTTCTTAATTCAAATATCTTCCCCATGAGATAATGCCTCTACATCTTCAATGCGTGAACAATGGTAGCAAGTTCCAAGTCATGTGTGGCATAGTTCCTCTCATGCTCTTTAATATTTCTGGACTCATAACCAATGACATGTCCATCTTGAGTAAGGACTCACCCAAGTCCTTCCTTGCATGCATATGTACATACCACAAAACTTTCATTTGGGTCAACAATCTTTAAAATAGGTGCACAAGTAATTCTTTCAATAAATTAAATTTCTCTTCTCACTCAGATGTCCATTCAAATTTAATTCCCTTCTTTTGAAAAGAAGTGATGGGATGATCAATCTTAGAGAACCCTGCTATAAATATTTTGTAGTAACCATCCAATCCCATAAAATATCTGACTTCTGAAACATTCATGGGTGTTGGAAATCCTCTAATGGCTTCAATCTTCTCTGGATCTACTATTATACCTTGTTCTGAAATAATGTGTCCCAAGTAATGGATATGTTCTTGGTAAAAATAACACTTACTAAGCTTAGCATACAACTGATATTCCCTCAGCACTTGCAATACCAATCTTAGGTGATGTTCATGCTCTTCCTCTGACTTAGAAAAGATAAGTATGTCGTCCACGAATACTATGACAAACTTGTCCAAATAACTTCTAAATATGCCATTCATTAAGAACATAAATATAGTTGGTGCATTGGACATTCCAAATGGCACCACTACAAATTCATAATGCCCATATCTGGTTCTAAAGGCTATCTTATGGATGTCTTCTTCCTTGATTCTTACCTGATGGTATCCTGATCTCAAGTCTATATTTCAAAATAGTTTTTCCCCTTTTAGTTGATCAAAGAGGTGATCAATTCTGGGTAAAGGATATTTGTTCTTCACAGTGGATATATTCAGCTATCGAAAGTCAATACACGGCCTCAATGTTCCATCCTTCTTTTTGAGAAAGAGTATTGGTGCTCCCCAAGGTGAAACACTTGGATGTATGTACCCTTTCTTCAACAGTTATTCCAAGTGCATTTGTAATTATTTCAATTCTGGTGTACTCATTATGTAAGGTGTTTTTGATACCGGAGCAGCTCCTGGCACTAAATCAATAGATAAATCTATCTCCCTCTTTAGTGGCAACCCTGGTATTTCTTGGAATACATCTTCAAACTCTTGAAGTATCGAAAAATATTCAAGGCTTGTCCCTTTTGTCTTTTATGGCTTCTCCACATGGTCTGCATACAATTGACATCCTTTTCTAAAACATCTCTTCAGGTGTAAGGCTGAAATCTCCTTTATAGAGATGGGTCTTGGAACTCCTTTCACAGTGTTATGTTTTCCTTCTTCATCCAGACATGTAAATGTCTTGTTATAAAAATCTAGGACAACATGATGCTTGTCCAACCAATCCATTCCAATTAGAATATCATAAGACCCCAATGGTATAATATTTATATCATCATTAGTATTCACACCATTAATACTTATGGAACAACCTCTGACCATATCATGGATTCTCCTTTTGGTTCCAGTGGATAGTTGAACCAAACTTTATTTTTCAATCTTATTTTTCTCCAAATGTAATCTATCCACTATTTTAGGATCAATGTAACAATGAATTTCCCCTGAATCAATTAAAATAGCAACAGGATTATTGATGATCTTACCTTCCACCTCGATCATATTGGATCGGTACTTTGCTTGTCGATCATCTAAGGTTGCATATATTCTTCCCATGTCTTCTACTGTTGTAGCCTCTTGGATGGTGTGCAAGGTATTCACTTTGTCTTTTCTATGAGGCCAATCCTTGTACATGTGATCTTCTTTGCATCCCCAACATTGGATTGGAGGTCTTCCCCTTTTTCCCAAAGAGTCTTTTCTCTTGGATTCATCCTTAGCATATTGGTCTAGCTGATTTTTATTTGGGCTATTTATGTTGAGAGGTTTGAATCCTTTCTTTCTCTGATCAGAGTTCTCTTTCTTCTTATCCTTCCAAGATTTATGCAAATACTCTCTGCCCTTTCCTTCCTCATACATGTAGTTATCCTTCCTAAAGGTCTCAGTCAAAGTCTTGAGTTCATCATATTGAATCTTCTCTTTATAAAAGGATGGAAGTCCACTCAAAAACCTTTGTATTTTCACTTTCTCATGTTTTATAAACCCCACATACTTTATAAATCCCAAGAACTTATTTTCATACTCTGCCATGGTCATGCTTCCCAGCCTGAGTTCAAATAAATCTTGCATTTTCTTGTCATAGAAGTGCTCTGAAAGGTACTCCTTCTGAAAATATTTCTTCAATTTATTCCAAGTGATCTTGTTCTCATTTATGTGCTCAACTTGCTTGAGTTGATCCCACCAGATAGAAGCTTTTCCATGTAGATGATAAATGGAAATTATGGCTTCTAGGTTTCATGAGTATTTATGCAATTGAAAATACCTCCTAAGTCCAAGTAACCATGCTTCAACATAATCTCCCTTTTCTCTTTCACCATCAAAGGATGGTGGCTTAATCTTCCTCAACTCTCCTTGTAAACTATCAAATTCATGTCTTCTTCTTTGGTTCCTAACAGGAGACACCTCTGGAATACTTATGGAGTCTTTAGATGCATAAAATTTCCTTTTTGAGTAAGGAGGTGAGTGATTTCTATGAGTTATACTAGCACTTCTTGAATAACCATCTCTTTTGTAGGTATCTCTTCTTTCATGATATCTACCCTCTAACTCATGTTTCGAGTTTGATCCATTCTTTCTTTGCCTGTACAATTAATTTAAGATTTGCATTACTTGATAATTTATATGGTTTTTTCCCTCATCAACCTCTCATTTTATACTTTGTAACTCTGCACTTCTATTTCCAGGCTTCTCACAGTTTCTAATAAGGTTTCTTTCTCCCCTCTACTCTTGTGCCCGTTTGATTATGTCTTTGCATTACCAACACCGATATTTTTCCATTTTACCTCTTTATCATGGTTTTAAGCTCCCTCCCCTTCTTCCATTTCTTGAATATGCATTATTATATTGAACTGATATGTTTATACCCCTTAATTCTGCAAAATGTGCAAGCAACCATTTTGTTAGAATTATGCATATTATAAAAAATTTGCCAAACAATGCTACAGGTCCTTTTTCTACTCAATTCATGAAGGAATATATTATCATTCTCCAAATTATAACAATCCATTGTTATTATACTCTAAATCATCTTTCTAATTATTGTACTCTTGCCCCAATCTGATATCTGAGTTGAAAGTTATGGCTTCCCAAAAAACATCACTTTCACCATTTTTTTTGTTTTGCAATAGGATCTTGTTGAATTATTCCACAACCCCTTTAAACTAGTACAGAATTCGAATTTTGCATAGGCAATTCCTTCAATCCACTATCCTTGTGACCAGGGCTCTAAACCATGGGCTTAACCACTCTAAGTGGTGTTTCTTTATATTCCTCTACACAGGAGCTCGTTCCAACAAATGATCGTGGGATTTTTTACTTCTAGGCCCTTCGTGCTTCTAATCAGCCCCTTTTTCCTTATCATGAGACCAGTATTGGAACCAAGTCCTCTGGACTTCATCCTTCGAGCTAATCTCCCTTTTCAACTTCCAACTCTCCTAGAGTAAAATTCTTCGAAACACTTATATTAACTCCACTAGTAGATTGTACGGTTGATATTTAATCTCCCGTCGACTGGATGATCCCGGATCATATAGAAGCTTCAATGAGATCGACGATCATGAATTAATATGACATTGAGATGGACGGCCTTAATCAATTTGAGACTTCGGCGCTCTGGGGCTCTGAAACATTACAACTGCCAAGTTTCTCAACTCCCCCAGAGTGATACTTGCCAAATCTCTTACCCTCTCCTTCCATTTTTAAATTGGGCGGGCACGAGAACTCCCGAAGGGTTTTAGATCAATGGACCATGTGAATTCGCTACTCTAAGACTCCAGGACATTACAATTCTCAAGTTGTTCAACTTCCTTGGAGTGATACCTGCCGAATTTTTCATAAAGTGATGATGACCGCTTATGTCGGTTAACACCTCTGCTTACGTTATCCTTCCACTAGTTGATCCAACGACCATGACTTAATCAAGCATCGGGATGGATGGTCCTTATTCATTTTGGGAATTCAGCGCTTCGAAACTCCGGGATATTACAACTCTCGAGTTGTTCAACTCCCCTGGAGTGATAGATGTCGAAGTGCTTATGTCATCCTTCCACTACTTCATCTAATGGTTGAGTAAAGTCCCGAAGGAATCTTAGAACAATGATCTACGTGAATTTGCTACTTCGACCTTCGACACTTTCGCTAGTAGAGATTTTGGACGTTCTCGGAGGCCATAATCTCGGAGATGACATGGCATGCCGATGTGACCTATGGTGACATGGAAGCATGGTATGTATGCCACATGTCACTCAAAAATGGACACGTTGGGGTCCAAAAGGCCCTAAAATCATGTGACATATGTCCCCATATGGCACCCCTACCACGTGTCATAAGACATGTAGTCCCCCAAACAGATGGTCCACATTCCTCCACTCCAGATCTGACGGCCTGCGTGATTTTTCGAATGCAGCTTTGCACTTCATGGCTTCAGCACTTCGCAGCTTCGGCGTTTTGTGGCTTTTCCTAGTCTCCAATAATCTTTGAAGTGGTGAAGTTTCGAAGTCTCGAAACTTCGTGATCCTTCCACTCTGAATTTACGACTCGCCTTACTCCCAAACTTCCTATCATATCGAATGGCCAATGGGACTTTGCGACTTAGGCCTTCAGGATTTCATGCTTCTGCCCTGTCTCTAATAATCACTGAAGCGGAGAAGTTTCAGAGTTTTCCATATCTTGATTAGCTTCGATCAACGGCTGGTGATCAATCAATTCAATCTGATGGTTGGGACTTAATCTCTCCTAGCCTCTGGCTTCACCTCTATATGACAATCTGTGTTTACCTAGATCTCGATCTAATGATCTAAAGCTCCTTTATTCAATGGTTGTGATTGCTCCTGAATTTCAAAAGGGAACGGTCAAGATTTTATGATCCTTTACAAATGATCTATGTCTACATGTCACTCTAGCTTATGCGCGGTCTCTGCAACACTATCTCTCCTGATATTTAGTATTTCAAATACATATTCCTTCTTAACCATAATACCATGTCCAACAGTTTTGGCCCATACCAGCCCAATGTTTCAACTAGACACTATGATACCAATATATAGTGTACCCAGCCACCCTCGGGTTGGGCTATGCTACTTCAAAACTCGCTTTTGAACTAATTTTGAATTCTGATAAATTTTTAATTAATAAACATGCATGAAATATTCACATGCAAATATCAAGATTCATGCTACAACATAAAAGAAATGAACCATATGTCATGCACAACAATAACCAACAATCAGACACATCAAAAATGCACATCTCAAAGATATTAATCAATACATAGTGAAAACAAATGTATAAGCGGAGAAACACATGACAGATAGCACTTATCTTTAATGAAATGAATCACCAACTGGTTTTAGACCAAGGACGTTCCACCCAACCATAGACATTTTTGTTTTAAGTCTCAACAACAATGTCACCCCCAAGCTAAGGCTATGGATCCACAAGGACAGTTCCAGAGTGTCACTCAGCTTCCCAAACCACTCAAGACTCAATCTATCACAGGATTCTAAGCACACACAACAATCCAAAGTACATCAGCTCTCTTCTACCCAACTTGCACAACCCAAGAGAATGGACCCCCTTCTCTACCACACAATCCCTCAGGTTTTCCACCTCCTTCTAGGGCTCGAATGAATCTAGTCAAGAATATCCATGTTAGGACTCTCGGGATTCACAGCTATGGGAAAAAATTAACACATGCCAATGCATCTTAGACATGCAGGAATTAATACATGGTTGGAATACACCAGCAGTCATTACAGCCAACAAAACCATGGCTCCTCTCCAACATTTTGTTTTTCTTTCCCAAGCCAAGATCAAAATGAATGAGGAATGAAGAGTGGGTCAAAGAATGAATGGAGAGAGAACATAATAAAAGGTGTGAACAATGAACAATGAGTGAGTGAGTGAGTGGATGAGTGAGTGAACCCCCAAACATACCAAAGACGGGTTTATATGTTTCTTGAAGATAGAGAACCACATGGCCTTCCCCCAAAAAAGCTCATGTAATTGATAATCTCCATTAAAACAAAAAATGGGTAAATAAAATATAAAATAATTACTTAGCCCCCCAAGCCCCCTCTCTTGTGGAATCATAGCCCCCTATAACTCTTGTCCTTGTCCGTCTAGAAGCCAGTGATGTATTTATTATTAATAATGATCAAAACAATACATTTCCTAGGCACACTGGCCTCTTTTAATTGTTTGGGCACTCTGGCCTTTCATAAATTAAAAAAATACATTATTTAATATGGTCTCAAAACTGGGGTATTACAATCATTAGAGTATAGGAGGTTGGTGAAAGGGGACAATGTTTCTAAAGAGTGTGAACGACGACGATGGCCTTGAAAATAAATGAGAGTCGTTGATCAACACATAGGCGAGAATGATCACCATCGTATATTGTTGTAGGTCTCATATAAGAGTGGAAAAGGGATGATGATGTCATGGTAATATGGCGGTCCACCAGGGTAGCCAACGTGTCTCTAGTGGTGATAAGTGTCACTGGTTGAATGGTCATTCAGACGAGAGTGGTCCCGGAGGAACCAAAAGTCGTTAGGCCTTCAATGATAATCTAAGTCATTGGATCTAGATGTTGTTAGATCCTAGCCATTTTTCGGAGGATGTCGTGCATGAGACCAAATGTAAGGATCGGAGTAGGTGTCCATGATGAAAAGGAGCATAAGGTTAAATGATAGTCATTGGTCGGAAAGGAGGCAAGATGAAATGTCATTCGTGGATCTGCATAGATTTCAACCATTCACTGTGAGAGAGGTTAAGGACTTGGACACTATCTGGCATGCAATTTGGGGGCGTTGACACAATCAGATTAGTTGAAGGTTAGACCCAAGGGTCGTGAATCTGAGAATTCTCCAATGGATGGGTCATCATAAAAACATTCAGTGTTGGGTGTTTAGTGCTCATTGGGAGAAGAACCCTTGATGATGACGAAAGTGGGCGCAAACAATCAGGGTTGTGGAACTGGAGGACTATTGTTCTATGTGGAAAAAGCTACATTAGTGCCACATCAGATGGTGCAAGTGCTAGAAGCCACTTGAATTCCATGTGGAATTAAAGAGGACTTTGACAAAAAGATCTTGAAAAACTTTGAAAGGTTGTAAGTGTTGGGTATGTGTTATATTCTTTGCACGAGTAGCAGTGTCAGGAAGCATTGCATCGGGCGCGCAGGGGGGTAAGAGAGGGGGCCGTTAGGCCCCCCCTTGGGGGGTGCAGGAGGTAAAATCCACCCGCGTGGGGGTTCCAGGGCAACGCCCCCAAAAAAAAATTTGCCTCCGGAAATGTGTCACATATTTAGGTGGTTTTTCGACACATGGTTTTTTGTCGATGGTTTTCTATTTCCAGTTAAGGAATTAGGGTTGTTGACTAATCCAAGTCATTGGGTTAGGGTTTTGGATGCCACTGGATCCTATATGTATATTTTATTGTAGACAATGTATCACTATGAATGAATATAGAATATGTTGGTTTTCCTAGTTTGGGTTTCCAGGGGAAAAATCTCTGTGTAATGTTTGTATTTTCCATTGTATCTTTTCTGTTCTTTTACTGAAAATTTGTTTGCAGTAAATATTGTACAAGGTTAAAATCTACAGTAAGTTAGATCTAGAGATCGAAATTGGGTTTAGTTATAGTCATTGGAAAGCTCCCAATGAACAGAATCCAACTATGGTCTATAGGATTAGATAAGAGCTTAGCCAAAAAGAGAAATTTTAACATCCCACCAGCCTAAGAGAGGGTTAGGTCATTGGGTGTGTCATAGAGTGGTATCAGAGTAAATTTCAAACTCTAGGCTTAAATGGGTTTCCAAGGCCACTTGAAACCATTTAAGAAAGTTTTTGGTGTTGTTTAACATGCATGTTTTAAATTGGTAATGTAATTACTAATAATGGTTGTTGTTTCATCACGTAGGATGTACTGAAAGGTAGCAGAGGTGAACGGTACAACATAGTATAGAAGAAACATCGCACCTCAAAGATGAGGAATCTAATGATTGAAGGAGTAAAGAGACCCCTCCAGATTTGATGGACACTATTAGAAGTTTAAAGGCAGACAATGAGAGGCTCATGAGAGCTTAGGCCGAACAGACAAAATTGAATGTAGTATTACCGCAGAGCTTGTTGGAGATTCAAAAACATTTCCAGTAGGGTCCTAGTAATTCTAAGTTACAGTAGTCAGAGAGTTTGAAGACCCCTTCAAATGCCCAAAGGCATGAGCCAAGACATAATAATGTGGGAAGAATTTCTTCCAAAAAGAGGCATCAGGATTCCAATAAGGGTAGATCAAGTGGAAGCATTTCCACAAACTCATCTAGCAGGAAGACTACTTCAGTAGAGTTGTCCAGTAGTGGCACAGAGTCAAGTGTCCCTAAGAAGAAAAAGAGTAAGAATTCTCAGAGTTCTCTGACTAAAGAATTCAAGAAGGTTAAGTTTCCTACCTTTGATGGAGAAATTAAGAAGGGAGAAGAAGTCGAGGCATGGAGGTTTGTTCTGAAGAAGTACTTTCAGCTACACCATTACTACGAGGATCACCATTTTCAATCTGAATGGAGGATATTTCATCTGGTGGGAAGACCTCAAGTCAATCAAGGGATTGAAAGAAAGCAAACTAATCTGGAACCAGTTTGATAAATACTTCTAGAAGGATTACCTATCGAAGAAGTATTATGAGGATAAAATTAAGAAATTCCATGAGCATAAGTTGGGACAACTTACCATGGATGCATATGCCAAAAGTTTTATCGAGTTGTTAATGTATGTCCCTTACCTCAAGGATGAGAAATCAAGAGTGCAGTGTTTTCTCAGTGGATTACCATAGTCCTACCAAGACATGATTGAGTTTGATAAACCTATAACATTGGAGGACACTATCAGGAAGGCTAAGTGTTGTTATGACCAGTCTAAACATAAATAAGAGCCTTCAAAAGAATGGAAGAAGAAGGACAAGAGTGGATTCCATAATAAGGGATTCAAGTCATTCCCATACAAGAATTCCAGGAAAGGTGCACAATTGGGTCAGCCAAGTAGAAGTGTACACCAAAATAATTTTCCATGTCTAAGTGAAAATAAGCCAGCAGAGCAAACAAGAGAAAGAGAAAAGGAGACCGAGAGAGGACCTTTGCAATGTTGGGGATGTGAAGAGCCACACTTGTTGAGGGATTTTCCTCATATGCAGCATGACAAAAAGAAGGTGTATAATGTAAAGGAAGTATCTACAATCAATGATGTGGCCAAGAGTGTGCCAAGAATATATGCAGTTGTGGAGAATCGACAAGCAGACCACCAAGCCTCTGTGGTGGAATTGGAAGGTACTATTACCAACCAACCCATCTCTATTTTAATTGATCAAGGATCTAACCTGAGTTATATTTCACCTCGAGTTGTTGAGGCATGTTCATTACAGAGAAAGAAACATGTAAGGGCATGGTTGGTTCAATTAGCCATTGGAACAAAGAGAAAAGTGGATGAGGTAGTAGAAGCATGCCCATTTGTGATGAGTGGACTACGGACTCAAGCATCCTTGAATATCCTTCCCCTAGGCTCATATGATGTATTGTTGGGTATGGATTAACTATTTTCCCACAAGGAAAAATTAAATTGTTATGAGAAGATTTTGGAATATGAACATAATGAGGGAAATGCAAGAATTGTGTAAGGCATTCAGAAGCCAGTTTCAATGAGGAAAATATTAGTGTTGCAACTTGTATGTTATACAAGTACTTAACTCGGTAAAAATCAAGGAGCTGAAATATGAAGATCACCCTGTGTTGTGGGAATTCAAGGATGTGTTTTTAGAGGAGATGTTAGGACTACCTCCAAAAATATATCTTGATTTTCCAAAATATCTTGTGCCTGAAGTAGTGCCAACTTCAAAGGTACCCTACGGGATGATCACACAGAGTTGGTGGAGCTAAAGGTGTAGTTGAAGAAAATATTGGATAAATATTACATTAGGCCAAGTGTATCTCCACGGGGAGCACTAGCCCTATTTGTAAAGAAGAAAGATGGTACCTTGAGACTATGCATTGACTATAGGAAGTTGAACAATATGAACATCAAGAACAAGTATCATTTTCCTAGGATAGATGATCTCTTTGACCAATTCAAAGGAGCTGCAATTTTCTCAAAAATTGATTTTAAGGTTGGGATATCACCAAGTTAGGATCAAGGATGAGGATATCCACAAGATAACCTTTAGAACAAGGTATGGACACTATGAGTTTATCATGGTGCCATTTGGGCTTACAAATGCACTAGCTACATTCATGTGTTTGATGAATAACATTATTAGCAAATATTAAGACAAGTTGTTCTTAGTGTTTGTGGATTACATTTTGGTGTATTCCAAGATTAAAGAAGAGCATGAAGAACATCTCAGGATAGTGTTCTAGGTGTTGAGAGAGCATCGGTTGTATGATAATTTCAACAAGTGTGACTTATTTCAAAAGAAAATTCAGTATTTAAGCCAAGTAATCTTAGCAGAAGGAGTGGTAGTGGATCCCAAAAAGATCAAGGAAATCATGGATTGGAATACCCTTAGAAATGTATTGGAAGTAAGATTTTTCATGGGGTTGGTTGGATATTACAAAAGGTTCATGAAGGGATTCTCCAAGATCGGTAATCCTATTACTTCATTGCAAAGAAAGGGTAAGATATTCACATGGTCACCAGAGTTTGAAGGTAGCTTCCAGCAGTTGAAGCATCTTCTGACCAATGTCCATGTTATAAGGATTGAAGACCTTGGAAAATATTTCCTTGTTTGCACCGATGCTTGCAAGGAAGGACTAGGAGGATTCCTAATGAAAGACAGACAAGTGATTTGTTATGAATCACGAAAATTGAATGAACATGAGTAGAATTATGTTACCCACGATTTGAAGCTTCCAAAAATCATGCATGCATTGAATATGTGGATACAATACTTGCTTGGGAGAAACTTTGTCCTAGTGACATACCATTGTGGTATAAAGTACCTCTTCTACCATCAAAGGTTGAATTCGAGACGGACCAGGTGGATGGCGTTGATCAACGAGTTTGATTTCGATATCAAACACATAAAAGGAAAATAAAACAAGGTGGCAGATGCACTTAGCCGAAACATGAAGACTATACACTTAGAAGCGGCAAGTGTAGGATATTCTGACATTAAACAGAGGATTAAATCCCTCTTGTAGGAAGATGAGTTGTTCAATCAATTCATAAAAGGGTTACAACAAGAACCTAGGGAAAATAAATATGAAGGATATCAGCTTTGGGTTGATAGTTTGTTGTTGTATATGCCTAATTCAACAAACTTGATGTTGTTCTTGAGTTTATACTTAAGGCTCAAAACATAATGTCAGGCATCAAGAAATAAGGAAAGTTTTAATGTTTGTGTTTTCTACCTCAGTTATGTGAGAAAAAATCCTTAAATTGAATTAATAGTATAACAGCTAAGAGGTCATCTTTCGTATCTGAGTTAAAATTAAAAATATTGAATGTAATGAAAGAAAAACATAAAGTTGTTAGACAAAGAAAGGCATCAGTTATAGAAGAATCTTACTTTGTAACAAAAGAAGAAAATAGAGTGAATAACCTCAAATGAAGCATAAAATGTAGCAATCTAATTAACTCACAGGTCTTGTATTTACTAACAGTAAACACAGAGGAAAAATTGTTTGCTATCAGATAACTAAATGAAATGTAATCACGATAGATGTTGTACTAAATTGTGATCAAGCATTCATCAAGGAGATATATAAAAATATGTTGGAATGTGGAAAGACAGAAGAACACATAACTTAAATGAACGAAATGTGGAATCTTTGGTTTGTATTTGTATTAATCCTCAATGAAGAGAGCTTTCTCAATTACATATGGCCAAAATCAGCCTTTTTTCATCTTTTCAATATGTATTTATACAAAATGATTTTCAACCCTAAGTGGTTGGAATTCTCGTTATTTCTAAAAAGTGACGGTTACAAAATTAAAGCCTTGGAATGATTTGCTTAGTCTTCCTTTGTCTCTTTCCCATGCAGTACATATTACCTCATTGGTTCTTTGAGGTACTCCCTTTTCCTCTCTCAATACATTCGACACACCTGCCTACAAATTGTGCTACTAGCCTAGAAGGTTCTGTCACATCTTTTGCCTCAAAAATGTACAACTTCCTTTGTAATTGTGGCAATCTATATTCTATCCTTTTGTCTTCAGAAGTCATTGACCATAACTGTAAATTGGGCTTTACCAACCATCTATCTATCTGAGAGATTTCAACTTGTTTTAACTGTGAAATTTCAGCCTGAGCTTCTTCTAAGCTTGCTTTAATATCAAGTTGATGTTTTACAATGTCAATTTGTCCCAGAACTTCAGAACAATCATCTTTTCTGAGGCCTAGTGATTTTTTATTTAGTGAGTGAAAACCCTCTTCACAAGCCTCTTTGATTTCCTTAGCCAATCTTTTACTCTCGGCTATACTGGCCTCCCATGTTTTCAATATTATGTCACCTCTGACCTGCTCTGCAACAAATAATCTGGGAATTACAGAAATTTCTTCTCTGGTCGATGACACAACCGCTTCTTGAAAAGTGATTCGAGCTGTAGTAGCCTCCCTTCTCTGAGACAAATGTTTTCCAATGATTGATTCACAACCCGGAAATGGTTTTGAATAATTTCCACCTTATCAAAAAGGCCTTGTTGTGTTGATTCTAGTTGTTTACATAATTCCAGTGCCTATGCTTGAAAAACGGTTATATCTATAACCATTCTTTCAGTCAAGTTCAACTTGGCTTGTACTTGCTTCACTAATTCACTTTGCTGAATAACCCATTTTTCGCTCGCTTGCATATTCTTGTGCATCTCATCAAGACTGGATTTGAGCAGTTGAATTTCTTGTTTATCACTAGCTCTTGCCTATTCAAGCACTTTATTGACTCCATATCTAACATTCTTTTCTATATTCCTTATTTGATTTTGTAATTGGCTTATCAATATATTTCTTTGTTTCAATTGCTCTGTCAAATTTTTGACCGACCACTGATTGGTTGTAGTGAAGGCGCCTAATGAACCAGCCATTTCCTTGGCAAGCTCTGAATCCTCCAAGCCCTGTCCATCAAATATCACGCTTTTCCTTTTGGCTACTACCCCTTCTTTTTGACATGATTCTCTTATGACTATGGCCCTCCTTTTCGTGCTAAAGAAAAAGTTCGAAGAAGGCATCTCTTCAAGCGGGATCAAGGTAAGACCAGAAGTTCTAAAACTTGACTGTAGAGGGGTTAGTGATGTGATAGGACTGCCTATATCTGTGACTGATTTCCTTCTATTATTTGTGAGGTATCAATAGGGGTGATTGGCGATAAAGGAATTACCATTTGTTTCTATTTTAGTAGTGTCTCAGATTGTACCTTTGTCTGCGACCCTTGATACCCTACTAACGAGGCTTCTAATTCTTGTGTAGACACTTCGAGATTCTTTGGAATTTCTTCAGTAATTTGTTTACCAGAAGACTCTAGTTCAAAACCTGGAGGTATGGATCCCTGCACCGGAGGGGTGGTTATCAATTCTCCCTGTAGTATCTTGGGCAAACTACTACATCTGTTCTTTTGGAAAGTGAAGAAACTGGTCTGTTGGTTAGGGGATAACGCCTGAACTCTGCCTTATACCTTCTCATAAGATATGATTCCCCTGAATATATCATCATGTGGGGAATTTTCATGCATAGATATTTTCATATTGCATTGATCTAGGTTTTTTTCTACGATCTGGTATGGATCATGTCTTTTGAATTCAATGTCGACCAACTTGACATCCTCTAAAGTTGCAGCCTCTACTTTGGAATGGTCAAAATTCAACAAGGAAAACCTTCCAACCTATAGAGGAAAGATTGGCCAAAATTTCTTCTGAGTTGCTTTTAACTCTTTGCCAATGCCTCCCATTATCGTCTGGTAATCCACTTCTCTGCACACTATTCTGTCAGGCAGAAACTTTGGGAGAGCATGAGGGGAAACCAAGCATCCAAAAACCCTGATATAGGAGAAATTTTCTTCAATGAACCAATTTGCAACCTGTTTAAGGTTTCCCATAATTTGATCTGAATTCCGAGGAGGTGGATGACCATATAGTGTTTGATGAATGGGGATAACTACATTATGGCATATTTCATAAAAGAAATCTTTGGCCTTTTCCTCCCATAGTTTGGAATGATAAAAATGGATAGGTTTGGCACTAGTCGGGTTCTAGCTCCAATTCATCAATGGGAATGGAGTCATAAAATAGATGGCATTCATGACATACATAGACATAAAAAGGGGAAGGTTGACCTTTTGAATTCTCCATTTGATACTCAGTAATTTCCTTGGATAGGTTATCAGACAGCATCTTAGCCCAGTCGAAAGTGAAACCCTCGGCTACCTCATGCATGATTGATACCCATTCCACCGGGAAATGAGTAGGGATTTTCTTTTCAATTATTCTACATAGCATCATGGCTATATAGACCATATACTCATTTAATGACACGGTGGAATAAATACCATGGGAGTCAGCTCTGAATTTCACTGGAATTCCCCACCAGTTTTTAACTATATTCGGGCAGGTTCGGTCAAATTGCACACATTCGCTTTGTTCAAACTCCATCATGAACACAGCATTATAAATATATTTTGGATTAGGGGATAGCTTGTACATTACTTGGAGGTGTTTTGGCCTGAAAGAGCCAACAGTGACCTTTTGGTGGTTGATGATGCTCCTGGTCTGCACATCAGTGTTTTCCAGAACCCATCTTATCATGTAATTATATGGCATGAGCTTCGGTCGTGTAGCTATTTTATGAATCTCGGATTCTGCTATAATTTTGAGTTCGGTTCCTTGAGTGTCGTTCTTTTCATCTCTAGAATCGTCTGGGCAATTTATTACTTCATGCTCCAAGATTGCAAAAATCTGCATCCAGGATCTAATTCAATCTACAGCATGTGGCGAAGTATCAGACAAAACATCTGCATTCGGATTCGAACTTCCACCGACATCATCATTCTTCTTCGACGTTTTCCTGGGTGCCATGATGTTAGAAATAGAACGCGAATACCTGTTACAGGGGAGAATGCGTAAGATTTCCTTGGATAAAACTCACTACTTTGTTGAAGGTAACAATGAAATTCAAAATAGAACATTTTTATTTACGCTTAGCTTGCATTAATTCGAGTATGCTTTTACGAATGATGAATTTATTGGTTTTAATGAGGAAAGTACATCTGGTGATACACACTCTACGCTGGAAATCATTTCCTTTGATCCATAATTAATTTTATTAAATATTGGCGATTCACGATCGGGAGTTTTGGATGGAACAAAAATGAAATATCTCGAAAGAGAATGCACGAAATATTAATTTACACTGCTAATTTCCTTTTAAGAAGTTAATTAATCATGTTTAAAACTCAATGCTTTCGGGAACTCGGGTTTCAGGATTTTTTAGATGTGATGAGTCTAAAACCCTCTATTCCTGAAACACGAAATGATTAACTTCTTTGACTTAGTTTAATTTAATTAATCATGATTAAGTCTTTCGGCATTTTACTGCTCATCTTTTGGGTTCCTAGATTTTGAAAGTTAAGACATAACGAAATATCTTAAACGCGAAACTGCAAAGCAAATTTCAGCAGTTTGACTCATTAATTATTTGGCAGCTTCACAAATATGAAAGATTTAAGATCATTCGATCATACAGAAAACTTTATCAACGGTAAGATTCAAACGTGCGTTGTCCTTATTTAAGCAAAAAAAAAGAAATTTATTAAAGTCCAAAGTTTAGAAAAATATGTGTTCCAACACTTGAGGTGTTTACTTATGGATAAGTTCCATAAGAGACCCTATGTAGGTAACCCTGGTTACCAGAAAATGGTGACAATAGTAAGACAAATGTACTATCAGCCAAGGATTAAGTAGGACATTGTTGAATACATTGCAAAATGTTTAGAGTTCCAACAGGTGAAGGTTGAGCAAAAGCATCCTTCTGGGATATTATAGCCTTTGTAAATTCCATAGTGGAAGTGGGAGACAATTTCCATGGATTTCATTACAGGTCTACCAAGGAAAATCAAGCGACATGATGCGATCATGGTTGTAGTGGATAAGTTAAGCAAGGCATCTCACTTTATCCCCATTAAATCTACTTTCAAATCCATAGACTTTGCTAACATATTTATTAAGGAAATATTCATATTGCATGGTTTTCCCTAGACCATAATCTTGGATAGAGATGATAAGTTCACCTCGAGTTTTTGGAAAATCTTGTTTGTAGGATTGGGAATGCAATTGGCGCTAAGCACGGCCTACCATCCTCAAACAGATGGTCAGATCAAAAGAGTGAACAGAGCGCTAGGGAACATGTTGAGGATGCATGTCAATCATCATCCTAAGTAATGGGAAGAGTATCTACCTCTGGAAGAGTTTTCCTATAACAACGGTTATCAGGAATCGTTGAAGATGAGCATGTTTGAGGTTCTATATGGAAGAAATTTTAGAGTTCCAATCAACTGGGACAGTCTAATTGATAGAATCACACTTAGACCAAAATTGTTGAAGGAGATGGAACACACAATGATTAATATAAGACGGAATCTAAAGGTAGCTTAGGATAGACAAAAGATTTATGAAGATAGAAAAAGGACTCATAGAGATTTCAAAGTAAGATATCATGTGTATCTCTGAATAAAACCCAAAATAAGTTCCATGAGAATGGGAATTTGTGCTAAGTTATCACCCCGCTACTTTGGACCTTTTGAAATCCTAGAAAGAGTGGAGCCTGTAGCATACATACTTTCTTTACCACTTATTGTTAGAGCTCATAATGTGTTCCATGTGTCTTTGTTAAAGAAATATGTTCATGACTCTAATGATGTCATTGATTGTATTGTTATATAGGTGGAACTAGAGGGAGAATTCCATCTTGAACCTCAATGCATCCTTGAAAGGAGATAAACAATGTTCTAGAACCGATCCATCGTGCAGGTCAAGGTGCAATGGAATCACTTTGGAGCATATGAGGCTACAAGGGAAATGGAAGATGCCATGAGATTGGCATACCCATTTTTGTTTTTTGTATAAATTGTACATATATGGTGTTTTAAACACCGGGGACGATGTTTCCTTAAGGGGGAGGGGAATGTAACACTCTTTTTTGCCCCATAACTGTAATTATGCTTAAGACTTCATATGATTATGTTTATGAAGCTTGTAATAATGTTTTGATTAATGAAAGACACCAAACAACTGAATGAGATGGAATGGTCTTGAAGGTAATGGCCATGATAAACAAGTTGGAAATGATGAAGCAGGGATTTATTGAGTGGTTGGGTAAGGTGGAGATGAGAATTTTTTCTGAAGAAAATAGGAAGTTTGCTTAGCAATCTAGCTTATGCTTGCAAACATGAACTCACACCCACCAGCGTACCTAGGTCAGAAGGAACCACATGACCAATTATGGAGACCAAATTGATGGTTGAGGAAGTTAATAACTATTGACAGCCTTAGTCTCTTAAAGAAGGAAAGGGACATCTTAAGTAAACTAATGAAGAGGACACCACAGATTACCCATTAAAGATTGGGACTGCAGGCAGCAGGTGGAGTCTATAGGAAGCCATGGGAATCCCAAGAGGATGGGAAGAAGAAGAGACCAAAGGTGGAAAGACACCACCATACCAGACAACCAATAGGAAGAGAGACATGTATGAAGGCTATCAAGGTGTACACATGGAGAGAAAAGAGAAGCATGCACAAAAGAGAACAATTAATCATTAAGAGTGGTATCAAAATAACACACTAAGAAAGAGTATGAGAGAAATGAGTTCACAGGCTAAGAGTGTAGTGAACATAAGTGTTCATGGGTGCAGAATGGAGAGGCTTCCTTGAAGAAAATAAGAAGCTCATTTGAGTCATTGATGATCACCTTGAAACAGAGAAGACCGTGATTCAAACTGGAGAAAAACAGTGCTAGATATTGGTACTTACTAGATAGAAACCAACATTGGTAAGGGGAGGTTTCTGAGGGAATGTATAGCAGAGAAGGGACTCCCTTTTCCAAAGGAAATCCAGTTGATAAACTAGTTTATAAACTTGTAGAGACCCTAAGCTCGATGGGAATGGGGAAACTTTTGTTTTTGTCATAGGAGGAAGGAGAGTAACCTTCATGGATCATCTTAATCTTGGAAACCAGCTGAATTGTTCCCCTTATGGTATCATGTCATGGCATGGGAGTGGCGTACTGTAGGAAGGCACTCTACAGTATGGCCTAAGGTTGAGAGGAAAGGAATCCTCTCTAAGTCAGTTGGTTGTGGACATTTCCTTGATCAAATAAGTATTTAACTTGATCTGTTTAATTATGCATGAATGATCTAATTGTGTAATTGTTATATTTAAATGGGAAATGTGAATGCTTATAATATATGAATGGAACCCATGAGTAATTAGGATATGCTTGTTGTTTCCATTATTTAACTTGCTAAACTGTGAATTTGAATAAGTGTGGATAGTTTGTGTCCCTAAGGACCTTGCTGCTTTGGAGGAAATTTTGCATGATATTGTACAAAAAATTTGTTTACCTGGTGGTGCGAGTGCCCTAATGTCTGGGAGGTCCCTGTGAGGAATAGAGGAACTTGAGTCCCAAGCAAATCTTGATATTTATGTGGAAATCTTCCAAGATATGCAAGAATCTTATCTCTGAGGAAGTTGAAAGGCCTTTGATAGCCTTAGAGCGGTTCTCCCAACTCTTAAAGATCTCATCAGAGCCTTGAATAATCCTTGAAGTAAGCTTAGTCTTGATTTTCAAATTGCTAGCCAGTGGAAACCATGTGTTATGACGTGGGAAAACCTCATTCATTGATTCAATGTGATGCACGGATCACAGCATTAAGTTCAAAAGTAAGATCATCGGAAGTCTCAAGTAGACGAGTCAAGAAAGAGGGATGGTCGACGACGAATAAGTCCTAAAACTATCATCATCTGTTGGATGGTGCGATGAGTGGATCAGGATCGTTTGTCGGGATTTTGAGTCCTTAAAATTACCAAGAGTTGGAGCAAGGAGCTCTGACGATGATGAAAACCTTGAGACAAAACGAGGATCAGTGATCTGTTGAGCTCCAACGACAACAAAATTAGGCCCAAATGATTGGGGCCATGGAATTGGAAGATTGTTTTTCCAGGTGGAAGAAGCTACATCAGTGCCACATTGAATGGTGCAAGTGGTAGAAGCCATGTGGATGCCATGAATTCCACATCGAATTAAAGAGTACTTTCACAAAGAGAGCCTGAAAAATTTCTGAAGGTTGTAACTTAGATCCAGAGATAGGGTTAGGGGGTCGGGTGTGTCACACTTATCTTATAAAATATGCCACCCATTGCAGAGGATAGACATTCCTCCCAACCATAGACTTCTTGTTACAGTTCTCAACAATAAGACACCCCCAAGCTAGGGCTATGAATCCATAAGAGAAGGTGGTCCCTAAGGCTGGCTAATGTCCCCCTCTCATAAGTCAAAACACACAGCTAATTCCAATCCACCAACTCTCTTCCCATCAACTTGCACAACCGAAGGGATGGAACCCCCCTTCACTTCTCACAGTCCCTCATGCCTTTCCACTCTCCTAGAGGGCTTACGACACAGTTTGGATAGGAATTCTACCTGTTGGGACCTCAAGAATTCTACAGTTACAACACAAATTTTCCCAATGTTGTTCCTGAGTTTGTGTTTTAAGGCTCTAAAACACACCGTCAATGCATCCAAATTTGATAATACTTTTAAAACAAAGAAACAAAGAAAAACTAGATCAGATTCAGTTTCTCAACTGTCTCTGTCTTGATTCCCGTTGTTCCTGGATGGTTATGTCACGTTCGATTGCAGCCCACGGTCTTTCTAATTCAGTCCTATTTGTTGCAGTTTGTAAGATGGTGTTAAATAGGTTTAATGCAATGCTAGTTTGATCTTGTAGACCAGGTTCTATGTTTGGTTGTCTACCGTTAGGGACTGTCATGGGTAATAGGATTTTAGATGTTTATAAAAGAGGTTTTTTTTATAAATTTGTTACTTCAGACTTTCGGAGAAGATGTTAAAGAAACAACTTTAAAACCTAAAACAGAAAAGTAAAGACACAATCAAGGTCGTTTCCTGGTTTGTGACAATTTTGAATTTGTAAACAGTGCAACACAACAAAAATAAATATAAGGCTTTAATCTGGAAAGAATCTTATATTTCCGTTAACAATAATGAAAGAGACACAGGATTTCTAACAAAAGAAAATATTAAGGAACAGAAGGTTACAGGTCTTAAGATCACTAAAGCAATCTCAGAGGAAAAACTGTAACACATTCAACATYCAAACCAATCWRAYACYAYAAACAACAATTGCCTATAATTTCCAATTGATTTATTTKCTAGAAACATACATTAAGAGGAATATTTAACAGATGAAATTAGACAAGGGAAAGAACATAGTCACGAATTGCAGGATCCAGAATCTTGTTGCGAATTTAAATCTGATAAACTTTAAAACTGGTAGTACAATAATCGGCCTTCTCCCAAAAATTATGAAGCCCTGTTTTAGCCTTTCGAAATTATATTTATACATTTCTGTCCAAAACTTCCGTTGGTAACTAACCAACTTCCTAAGCTTTCTTTATTTGCTTCAGCTGCTTGAACATGTTTTTCTAAAAAGTTCACTAATGCCTTAGGAGCCTCAGGTATCTCATTTGCTTCGAAAGAAAAGAAATTTCTTTGTAGACCAAGTAACTGGGTTGCAATTGTTTTCTCTGTGGATTTTACTTTTTCCAATCTTGAACTGGGAGCTATCATTAATTTCTCAATTTCTGTCATATTGACCATCTTGATATTTGAGATTTCCACTTTCTTCTCTTCAAATTCCTCCTTTGTCTTTAGTTGATACCTGTTTATGTCGATTTCTCCTAATGAATCGGAAAAACCATCTGTCCTTATATGTGTTGATTCTTTTTCAATGAAATCAAAAATCTTTTGGCAATCTTCATTGACCCCCTTTGTAATTCTTTTATAACTTTCCAAGTTTGTTTCCCAAACCTTTATCATTGCATCTCCTTTCAACTGCTCTGAAATGGATAAATTCTGTGATTTTCCAGTTTCTTCCTTCTGTAAAGCAGTTATTATCTTTTGGAAAGAATTTCTTACCGCTTTAGCTTCCCTTTCTTTTTGCGCTGACTTGTCCATAGATTTATTAGATTCTTGATAATAATTCTGGATGATTTCCAGATTACAAAATACTTTTTGTTGTTCTTCCTCAATATTTACATATATCTTTGATGCTTTATTCTTGAACTGGTCTATTTCAATCACTTGATTAGTAATTGAAATGATTTTATTTTGCAGAGATTTATTTTCATTACCCAGTTCCTGCACTTGTTCTTGGGTAATTTGAATCATTTGTTTTGCTTCAATTAAATTTTCATTTAACTTTTGTATATCCTATATATCCTTAAGTCTGGCCTGTTCCAGGCCTTTTTGTGTTCCCCATCCAATCACTTTTTCACTTTCCTTTAACCTGTCCTGTAGTTGTGTAATTTCCCGATCTTTCTGCTCAATCATAGTGATTAAATTTCCTACAGAGTACATATTGGCCGATGCTATGGCCCCCATAGTCCCCGCTAACTCTGTAGCAAATTCACTTTCTTTTAGCTTTTTCCCATCAATAATAATATTGTGTTTTTTAACTGTTCTTTCTCCTATATGATGTAATTCATGTTTCAACACAGCTCTCCGTTTTTTGCTGAAAAAATAATCCGATGAAGGTATTTCATCTCTGCTAATTGGTTCTAAGTCACTCACGTACATAATTCCTCCGTGAGGGTTCCCAAAAGTAGCTTGCAGTGGGGCTAATGTTGTAAAGGGACTCCCAAGTTCCTGTGAAGTTGTTCCCCCAACTGTTTCTGGAATATCATCAAGGTTTATTGGATTTGTCTCTGCTCCTTTACCTTTTTCTGTTTGTGTTTCCTTGGTCTAGGAACTTTCTGTATTCTGAAGAGGAATCTCAGAATCTTTCAATTTACCTTTATCACTTGCATCATATTGAGTAATGGTTTCAAAACCGGGAGGAATGATTTCTTGCTCTTTCTCTGAGGTTGACACTTCGCCCTGCAAAATCTTTGGCAGACACTGTCTTCTA
>ML833918.1:28442-39352 GCA_009831015.1 Picea engelmannii
GGTTGCATTCATGTGAGCTACGGGGACTAACCCTCCGTGGTTTAACTGTTTGTGGTGGTCTGATCGTATTATGGGGGTCACTTTGAGGTAAATCCACAATTACTGCGTGGAAGCTTCTTAGTTGATTTCGGGCTTGATACCCTACCCGTACGTTTGGATCGAACTGTCGATTGTTCCCGCCCAGGGGATGACTACGAATTGGTAACCTTAGTGGCCATAATTTTTAGGTTCTTACACAAGGTGACGGTGACGGGAAGTCTCACTGTACCTGGAGCAGACATTGGTCAAACTCACTTGGGCTCCTTGGAGGGTAAATCCACAATTACTTGCGTGGAAGCTTGCACCAAGGCGTAAGTCCGTTAAGCAGGTCGCCATTGTAATTGTTCCACCCTATCCCCACCCCTGCTGGACTTGATCACGCGATGTTGGATTTCATCACCAACTAGTACGGTCATCAAAAGAAGGTCCTGTTTGCTTGGTTGTGATTCTTAGTTTTTTTAGCGTGTGCTGTCTCTTTTCGTTAGTTGGCCATAGATTTCTTTCGTCGACTCCTATCCGCCAACATCGACCCTCCACGACGCTCGCGGAGGCTACAGGGACTTCCTCCAGAAGATATGGAAGGAGACATCCCTTTACCCACACATTCTATGGAACAATCTCCTCAACAGAGCGAGGTTCAAAACACCACATTTTCCCGGGAATACGCTTTTGTCACAACTGCGGATCCTTCGACGACCCCTTCCAAACCATTGTTACTTCGTTTGGACTCCCTCGGAAACGTCATAGACGAGGAAATCCAACGAATACCGGAGAGGCCTATTACCGAAACATACATGGGATCCACACAACCCATTTTTTGGGAGGAATATAGGACTCCTGTTCGTCCTAGCACTGCAGTAAGTATCAGCCCCACAACCGCTCGTTCTATTTGGAGGACTCCATCAGGACGAAATCTTTATGAACATTTCGAATCCATCCGACAACTGTTCCGTCCTGATAACCTTCCTGGTGAAGCAGGACCATCTGGTCAAACCATGAGTCACCCAGCTGATCGGGTTGTTAACCCTGCTATTCCCCCCCAAATGGCCCATTCGACAATGGTCCCTCACATCCCGACCATTCCTACCGGCAATCCGGTGGTCACTCAAGCCCCGATTGGCACACCTGTAACACCAAGACCTAATCTCCCTTTTGGATTTAGGGCACTGAACGCATCCGATATCACCACTGCCCAAACCACTACTCAAATAATACCGGGAAGTTCCATACCTATCCAACAACCTGGAGGGACTGTCCTTGGTGCTCCTAACCCAATCGGCAATATTGGTCAATCTTTTACGTCTGGCCCTCAAATCCCGGGAACCTTACCTCAGGCTGGGGGGCACCCTCCCACCGGAGGGCAGATTCCATTCGGGGGGCACCCTCACGCTGGGGGGCAACCTCAAGTCGGAGTCCACTATCAACCACAAGGACAAAATGTGTCTGTTGCACCGAATCCGTGGAGCATCCCTTTTCAAGGAAATCTGCATGCCTCCATAGGACAAAATGTGTCCGCCACACCTAACCCGTGGAACATTCCCTTTCAAGGAAACCCACATGCCTCCACGGGGCAAAACATTCAGACTTCGCAACAACCCCCCTTGGACAAATGCCCAACCCAACATATAATCCACAAAACCCATCAGGTTATCCTCCGCTCACAAATATTTCTCAAAATGTCTCAAATCCTATGTCAAAACCAACCCAACATGAGAGGGCCCACGAGCTATAACTATCCACATAACCCAGTGTTGGGCCCCACTGGTGTCCCTCTGCCACACCAGCATTACCCACAGGTTAACCGACAGCTACCCTTTTTAGCCACCCTGGACCTTCCAGATCTGTCTCGATTAACGAATGATCCCATTCATCATTCTACGGTTTGGCTAGCTATTCCAGCAAAATTGCCCTCTGATATCGCCAAATTTGATGGAAAGTCGGGAGAAGACCCAAACAACCACGTTATGACCTTCCATTTGTGGTGTTCATCAAACTCCCTCATGGACGACTCAATTCATTTGCGTCTTTTCCAACGAACACTTACGGGTTCCGCCGTGAAATGGTATATTGAACTACCACGCGCATCCTTTCACGATTTCAACTCCCTCACTATGTCCTTCCTCACTCATTTCCAACTACGCATCCGTTACGAGATGGGTACTGAACTGTTAACCTCTCTTCGTCAAACAACTTCCATACATATCTCCGATCATATCCATGAATGGAGAAGACGACGAAGGATAATTAAAGCGGTCATCCCCGACCAATTATTAGCAGAATGGTTCACGAAATCATTATTACCCCAAATAGCTCGTGATGTCACCATGGGCGGCATGGTCACTGAGGAAGAAGCCATCGCCCGAGCTCAGTACCTAGACTTAGTCTATTCACAATCCGGTACTCTATATGAGTTGATACCGAACGCTACCCGTGCCACTAACGATCCATCTAAACCATCAACTGCTTCACACGCGGATGGAGTTATTGGCTCCGTCAAGACTCAATCTCCCACCCAGTCCACTGGAATGACTCAGCGGCCCGCCTCAACGGCTGCTCCCAGTCCGAATGCACCCTCTTCAACCCCCCCTACACAAACTCAAGTCTCTGATGTGAACGTGGTCCAATCAACCTCGTCACAACAACTCGGGGGCAAGAAGAAAGCGAGAAACAAGACAAAGAAGAATAATAACAACGACCCACCCAAAACCCAAACACAAACCCCTGCTGCTAGAAAACAACCACAACGAAAACCGAAATTCCCGTGTCTCATTTGTGGTGACAATCACTACACTCGAGATTGCCCACATCGCGATGAAGTGGCCAAACTTTTCAAAGGAAATTCGCAACCCGTTGTGCTTACTCAGCCTTTTCCGAAGCAACAATCGTTGGTTGTGCAGACCCCCATGCCGGGGGGCACTTCCAACCAACCTCACGATGAAGCCTCGACCAGCACACACATTTACATGTTCAACGGGGTTAATCTAACCACTCGTTCTGTGACATACGACACGCCAGTTAAACCCGACAAGTCGAAGACTGCTAATGGTTCTTCGCCGGATCCTTTACCACCCACTGGTAATCCTCCATCTGTCAGCCCTCCATCTGGGCCACTTCAGATTGAGAAACCCTCTTTTGACTCTATCCTACGCCCTCCTAAGAGTACCATCCGAAAATCCACTTTCAATCCTAATTCACGAGCCGCCCAAAACTACAATATTGTAGAAGATTTGGCCCAAGCTCCGTGTGCCATGTCCACGTTGGAAGTTCTACAACATTGCCCAAATCAACGTAGGACGCTCTTATCTGCCATTGGCGCTTTCGATCCTGAGTCATCAAACTACATCACGTTTAATCTGGATGATTATCAACCGCGACTCTCTCACCAGCTAGCTTTCCAAATCGATGTTGTTGTTCATAACCAACAAATTCATCGAACTATCCTGGACGAGGGAGCCTCTACCTGTGTCATGTCTCTAGCCTGTTGGAAAGGTTTGAAATCACCTGCCCTAAATAAATCCCCTACGATGCTATGTGCCTTCGATGGATGAGGTTTCCATCCTCACGGATTACTACAATCCCTCGCCGTCCAATTGGGCGGCAAAATTGTTACCATTGATGTCGAGGTGGTTGATGCTCCCCTCGATTACCATCTATTACTCGGAAGAAGTTGGTTTTACACGATGACTGTCGTCGCCTCATCGGTGTTTCGATGCGTTCAATTTCCTCATCAAGGAAAAATTGTTACCGTCGATCAGCTTGATTTTTGCACACCCGACGCCCGCATCCCTGCTACCAACAATATTCCGTTTCTGGGAGACCACATGGTTACATATGAAACCATTGGTGTTGGCTTATTGAAAGATTCTAGCCTCATGGGTACTTTCCCTACACCACTTCCACCTACTGCACATCATCTTGCTGTCGTCAACATGATCTCGACTATGCCTGATCAATCCCTGGAATCATCTGATCCTTGGGTTGTGCCTAGTCCTTTGGAATTCGATGCGCTCGGAGACACGATGCCACTGAGCACAGCCGAGGCCGCATATGTAGCCATTCAATCTGCTTCTCCCTCTTCAAACACTTCACATTTATTGGCACCTTATACTTATTCAGTGCCCTCGTGGTTAGATTCCCTATCATCCGTCGTCGATTACATTTCTCAGATTTTTCCTTCGGACGAATCTATTATGGAAATGTTGAACATTGACGATTTTCCCTGCGATGACAACCACCATCGATCCTCTTTCCTTCCACCATTGGAAGAAGTGCAAGACATACGATCTGTCTTCCCCCCCGATGTTACCGATGCTCCACAATCCCCTATCCTCACTCAAGATACTTTCTCTGAGGGGAACATCGGTAACATTTCTACCACAATCACGATTGACATTTCAATCAAGGAAGGTGTCGTGGAAAACATCAATCTTGGTGCCAATTTCACACCCGATGAAGTGGTCTCTTACACCGCTTTGTTCAAGGAATTCCGCGACGTCTTCGCATGGAGTTACGAGGAAATGCCAGAGATCGATCCTTCGATCGTCATACACGAGATCAAAACTTACCCTGATGCAAAACCGGTTCGACAGAAACTCCACCCCGTTCACCCTAAGAAACTAGCAGCTATAAAGGCAGAAGTCGAAAAACTTCTAAAATCTGGCTTCATCTATCCTGTCCCTTTGACGGAATGGGTCTCCAACCTCGTTCCGGTCGCTAAGAAACAAGGGACCATCCGTGTTTGCGTAGATTACCGTGATCTTAACAAAGCTTGTCCCAAGGACAACTACCCTACACCTTTTATCGATCAGATCATCGATAATTGCGCGGGAAGCATGATCTTCTCTTTCATGGATGGCTTTTCTGGATACAACCAGATCAAAATCTTACCCGCCGATCAACATAAGACAGCCTTCATCTGCCCTTGGGGAACGTTCGCATACCGGAAGCTACCATTTGGCCTTAAAAACGTTGGTGCTACTTTCCAGCGAGCCATGTCCTATGCTTTCCACGACATCAAACATATCGCGGAGCCTTACCTCGATGATTTACCCGCCCATTCCTCTAACCGACCCGATCACATCGGTCACTTGCAGGCGATTTTCCTTCGATGTCGATTCTATCGCATTCGTCTGAACCCACATAAATGCATCTTTGCTGTCGAATCTGGCCGACTCCTCGGTTTCATCGTCTCCAAAGACGGGATCAGGGTGGATCCCTTAAAGATCAAGGCCATTCTAGCCTTACCCCCACCCACCAACTTAACCCAACTTCAAAGTTTGCAAGGCAAAGCAAACTTTCTCCGCCGTTTCATCTGCAATTATGCCGATATTACTAAAGGATTTATGCGACTACTGCAAAAGAACGTCCCTTTCATCTGGGATGACGTTGCCCAACGATAATTCGATGCTCTCAAGCACGCTTTGACACACGCTCCTTTGTTACATCCTCCCGATTATACAAAGGATTATATCCTTTACTTGGCCGCTTCTACTTCCACCATTGCAATGGTGTAGGTTCAAGAAGACACTAACGGCGACGAACACGTGATTTATTATCTGAGCAAGAGTCTATCCAGACCCGAACTCAGGTATTCGCATGTCGAAAAACTGGCTATAGCAGTTGTCATTGCTGTCCAACGATTCCGCCACTACATCCTATTACGCACCACCACGGTAATCGCAGACTCCAACCCCATGTACCACGTCTTAACACGCCAAGTACTTGGGGGCAAATATTAGAAATGGATCGTGATTCTCCAAGAATTCGATCTCGAGTTTGCGAAGGCTAAGGCCAAAAAATCCCTGGTGTTTGCCGAGCAAATCTGTGCTCTCCCAAGTGTCGATGAACACATTGAGCCCAGAGACCCTCTTCCAGATGAGTCTCTCTTCCTCATCAGCACCTCTAACCCTTGGTATGGAGACATTCTCCTCTACCTTCAAACTCAATGCTTTCAGCGAAACATCTCTCGTGAAGAACGTCGACGCATCCGTCACCACTCTCACCATTACCTCATCCTCGGCAACACTTTGTATCGTCGTGGTATTGACACCATTCTTCGCTGATGTCTAATTCACGAAGAGGCTGAACGCATTTTGAACGATTGCCACCTTGGCGCTTGTGGCGGTCACCTTTCCGGGATGGCCACAGCCCAAAAAATCTTACGTGCCGGCTACTTTTGGCCCTCCATTTTCAAAGATTGCATCGAGGCTGTCAAAAAATGCCCACCCTGCCAAATCTTTAACAAGAAGGCACGCACCCACCCTACTGTGCTGCACCCCATCATTGCCATCGGCCCTGTAGGAAAATCTGCCTGCGGACAAGTAGATCGACCTCTAGGGCTTGACCTTAACCCTAGACAGAAAAGTGCTTAACGTGGACACTGAATTTCTTTCAAATCTATCTAAACTAATACATGAGAAGGAAGGATGATAGAGGTACCTGTTATTGACATTTGTCCCTGCACGCTCCGAGTTGTGCTCCAATCCTTTGCTCCTCGCTGAGAGCTGTGAACAAAACAAGATACGACCACTTCCTACTCTATTGACATTAGCTTGAAAACAGATCTATCACTAAATGATAAGTTCATGTAACATTAGACACAAACTAGAAAGAAACAGGCCAAGCGTGTCATATTAATGAGAATAACGACAGCAGTACTTACAATCGTAGATGCGAATGCGACAGCTTCGTCGAGTCCCCTTCGTCTAACCCTTGCCTAAAAGATCCAAGACCTGGATGACAACAGCTTCACTGATCAATCTCCTTTGGCTGACTGTAAGTTTCCTCCAAGATCATAATTTTCACATATTCCATTCTTCCCCCCTTTCCACCATCATAGAGCCTATTTATATAGATTAGGAAGGGCCTAACCTCTTGAGTTATGTTTAGAACCAGTTGGGAACCTTCTCCATAGATCAGGGATCTATTGATGAGACCAAGAATTCGAGTACAACAGCCTCCTAATCTCGAATGTTCCACTCCTTATTCTTCTCAACGGGCTAACAATTGACCCAGATTAGGGAGCGCTCCTCCAAAAGGGGTAACAGAGCGTTGTAGCGCTCCTGTTGTGCCTTGGGAAAACGCCAGCGCTCTTAAGGTGAGCAACGCTCCTCCAGAAGGGCCTAAGGGCGTTATAACACTCCCTGAATCATAGCAGAGGAGCGCCCAAGTGATTGATCCGATTCTTTCATCGATCGATCCCACCCTTCATCTGAAGAGTGCCAAAGTGGTCGATCCAGTTTCACCATCGGCAGATCCCATTCCTCCATTAAGGAATGTCAAAGTGACTAATCCAGTCCCTTCCTCGGTCAGTCCCACTCTTCCTCTGAAGAGTGCCCAAATGGTCTATCCAAGTCCATCATTGGTTGATCTGATCCAATCATCGATCGATCCTACGCTCCTTCTAGAGAGTAAACCCGATACTGCCCATGTTTTTCTTGTTAATACAGACTCTACCATGCCTGGGGGCATTCCTCCTCCTCCTATGGAGCCCCCTCCAAGTACTGAAGCCATCATTTTTGATTGGGGTGCACTAACTGGACCTCGTCTTTCCTCTCACGTTCCTTTCCAGATTACAGTTCAGGTTCGTGGTCGGGACATTCCTCAAACACTGATATATGAAGGTGTGTCCGTTAGTATTTTGTCTTCTGTTGCTTGGTATGCTTTGGGTTGTCCACAGCTTGCACCGGTTACACATAGTCCGTTAGCTTTTAACAGAGGAACTAGTCAACCTTTAGGGATCCTTCCTCAGTTTCCTGTAACTTTGGGAGGGAAAACTGTCTTTATCGATGTCATGGTAGTCTGAGACCCCTTGGATTTCTCTTTACTCCTTGGGCGGGATTATGTCTATGCCATGAAAGCTATTGTATCCACTCTTTTCCGTGTGATATCTTTCCCTCACGATGGAAGAATTGTGACTATTGATCAAATTTCATTCATCAGCCCCGACTGGGTTACCTCCCTAAGTGGTTCTTATATGCAGACAGTATCACCCCTGCCGGATGTCAATTATGTGGCGTTGTCTCCCATGACCTCAACTTTCGACGATTTGGATCCGATAGTTGACATGGTGATCTCTTCGGTAGGGTTATTGGAGTCGGATCTCCTTACTCCTATCATGACCTTCGACATGTGTTCCTTCCAGAGTGATTCTCTTCCATCCGACAAAGATCTCTTGGAAGCCGTGATCGAGTTTTGTCCGTTGACATGGTATCCTTCCAGAGCGTTATCCTCTTGGAAGCCATGATCAAGAAGAAATCACAAGCATGGTTTTCTTCTCTGTAGCAAGCTCGTTAAAAAATGAAATAGCAATCTGGGGATCAAACCCAGAACCCTGAGCATAGTTCTTTTCCTGTGTCAAGCTCGTTAAAAAATGAAACAATCGCCTCTTCCTTCAAGTTGAGTCTTTCGCCAGATCTCGTAGATGCCGAGTTGAGTCTTTCGTTAGGTCTCATTGTTGAACCTTCATTTCATCCACCTGTATCCTTTTTCTCCATCTAGCACAGAAATTGGTGACAACCTCAAAGCCGGTGAATGAATTGAAGCTTAGGGGGGGCATGTCTCCAGCCTCTGATGATCATTCTGGAGTCAAGCCACTAGCTTTCAAGCTAGGGGCATACCGAGCTTAGTCTTTGTTCTTTCTCGTGCTTGTAAATACATTAGAATGCAACTGGGTAAAGTTTTATCTCTTTTTCGGACCCGTACGGATACACAAACACACGAAAAAGGAACCCCCCTGGAGTCTCCTTTAAACCCTTTTTAGACTCTCTAAATATGAAAAGATTGTCGAGTGACCTTGCTTCCTTTCACACTCATTAAAAGGTCAGAAAGGGCGTCTTTCGAGCGATAGTTTAACCCTTTTTCGGTCTCGATGGACTACTGTACGAAAAAGGAACTGAGAGAGTTCTCTTTTAAGTGTTTTTCCAAACTCTATAATCCCGAAAAACCTTCGAGTTTTCTGTCTTTGGACTCGTTAAAGCACACATTGACGGACCCATATGGGGACGAACCCTTACTTCTTCCGGTTCGTTAAACAAAGGAAGAGGAACTTACCGAAGGTGAGTTATATCGAGCATGTGTTATCCTCCTCAAGCTCATTAAATAAAAAAGAGGTACTCATCTATCTGGGTGGGGGAAAAAAATTGAAAGGAGCAAGCCAAGCAGTCTCTTGAGAACATCATCTAGCATTTCTTAGAGTCGCCCTTGAACACGGCACTTTGTCATTTTGCATACATCATAATCCGCTGAACCTCTGCACTGAGCCAATCCTCTGAGTTTCCTTTCACTCCTTTGAGTCACCTGACACAATTCATGGTACCCACTGCATAGTTTTGGTCCATGTCATGTTTCGCTGTTGTGCCTCAGTGTTCAAGGGAAGTATCCGCCTCGAGGGTCAACCATCCCAAATATCTTGTCTCACAACCCGTGTCAGTTCATATTCTTTTGATCTACCAATTACACCTCTATGTTCGTTTCGTGTTGTTGATAGGGGATACATCAAGGCCCTCCCTCGACGAGTCTATTCCTGTGGACTTCAACACATTATCCGGGAATCAGACATAGAAACCAGTTAGTACTTTGGGACCTGCATGCCTCAATGGCAGGCCTCCTCACATTTGACAGTAGGTTTACATCATTGACCTCTGATCGAATGATTCCACGGATGTTTGACCCCAACTCATCCATTCACATTCGCTGGAATGTACTAGGGTACCTTGGGAATCATTGACATTAATGGTGATTTCCCTCGCGCTTGTTAACGGTTTACATCATTGACCGGTAATCAAATGGTTTCTACCATGTTCGACATTAGGACATCTATTCACATGGTTAGATTCGTACCACATCGGGATTGGTAAGAAGACCCTAGGTTGAGTGATCACTTTGATACGTACTTTGCCCAGGTTGCGATGGAGTTTATTTTGAACAATGACACATATACTGTTACATAGATCCACTTTGTATTGGTCATGGCTATGTCTTGTCATTTCGTAGATCCACTGTGTATTCTTTGTGGCTACGATCAGTCCGAGTCATCAGAGTATAGATCCACATTGTATCTTCGGTGGCTATACCTTTTTATCAATTCAATTATGGATCCGCAGTGTATTTTATGGCGGCCATATCCTACTAAATCTTGAATCATCCAAGCATAGGTATGCCTGCCTTGGGTTTTGAAATGTGTCATGATATTTGTTGGATGTTTGTGTGCAGCTTCTGTCAGGTTCTCCGAGTCTATACCCTTGCTTGAGAATCTACAAAGTATTTCAGTTATCAGTTGGCATCTTCTAACTTCATACTTTGGGGGGCATTCTGTTACACGTCAAAATTGCTCAGCTGCATAAGTGTTGCATCGTCCCTCTCAACTTTCGCAAGTGTCGCAAGTTGGTCACTAGTGTCGCAAAGGATGTTCAGACATACTGTCATGATAATGACACTAAGGAGACACTTATAACATCTCACATGACTAATTTGAAGGAGGAGAACTGATCTACTAAAGTCAAACAACCTTTTGCCATCTGAAAGCACCCAAAAAACTGAGTTTTGGAGAAGAGCGCTCCCCCTTACACTATCTCGGAGTGCCGGCGCCCCCCAATACACTGTCAGGGAGCGTTATAATGCTCCCCTGGCCCTTTTGAGGGAGCGCTATAGATTTTGTGGGCGTTGGCGCCCCCTAAAGCTTACTAGGGAGCGCTACAACGCTCTGATGGCCCTTTTGAGGGAGCACTACCTATTCTGGGCGGTTGTTAAACTGTTGAGATGAATGGGGGAAGCATCTTTTCATTCTTGGAAGGCAGTTGGATTCAAATCCCTAGTCCAGCCATGATCCTAGGGCAGATCCTCAACTGAAGGAGGAAAATCCTCACCTTCCC
>ML833918.1:67282-77615 GCA_009831015.1 Picea engelmannii
TCACAAGTTTTGTTTTTACTGTAAAGTGCAATTCTAAATAAAAAAAATACTTTTATATGTCGGAAGTTGAATAACTTGTGAAAATACAGTTTTTTTTGTCATAAAACAAGCAAAAGTGTAACCCACCTTCATGATTTCACCCAATAACAACCTAGTTGTCATATCCAATAATATTACACATAATGATTAAACTATTTCTCTATTAAAGTAACAAAAGGAATATATACTTAAATCATGTTGTCCTTTAGAGCCTAGGGTCTAGGTTTCATCCCCCAACCATGTACAAGGCCTCAAGATCCATACCTAGTGTTTAAAATCTCTCAATGACACCCATATCATCACTTAAAGTCCAAGGATATCCGTAGGAGGTATTTTGTGGTGGTCCAAGGTATCAATATTCACCATGGATGCGTAGAAGATTCCCTTACGATATAACATTTGGATTCCTTATCTAACCATGTACAAGTCCCTAAGTTCTATACCTTGTTCTCAAAAAGTTTGAATGGAACACATATCACCACTAAGAGTTGAAGGATAACCTCAGGAGGTTATGTGTGGTGTTTCAAGGTATCATTCTTGGCTCTTGATGTCTAGAATCTTCTTTTAGGGCCTAAGGCCTAGATTTTCAACCTTGAACATGTCCAAGGTCTTCACACCCATACCCAATGCTCAAAAACACCAAATGGCACCCATATCACCACATGGAGGCTAAGGATACACTTAGGAGGTCTTGTGTGGTGGTTTGAGGTTTTTTAATTAGCCTTTGATGCTTGGAAGCTTCCTTTAGGGTCTCAGTCTTGATTTTCCTTATTCAACCATGTCTAGGTATTTTATCTTGATACATAGTACTCAAAAACTCCAAATAGTGCCCATATAACCACTTGAAGGATGGGAATACCCTTGAGAGGTTATGTATGGTGGTTTGAGGTATTGTTCTTGTCCCTAAAATATTAAAAGATTCATTTAGGGCCTAAGGCCCAAGTTTTCTCATCTAACCATATCTAGGCCCCAAAACCCATACCCAGTGCTCAAAACCTTATAATGGTGTTGATATCTCCACTCGTAATTCAAAGATATTGTCAAGGGGTCATTTGTGGTGGTTCAAGGTGTCATTCTTGGCCTTGGATGTCTAGAATATTTATGAAGAAAACATTGTCTTCTATAAAATCTGACGACCCTGAGCGAGTTTGTCTCCCAAATTTTTCCCGACATCGTGGGTTTCTGATCTACTCAAATATGAAATGACCCTCCCTGGACGACTCTAAAAATCCAAAAATTGAACTCTGAGGCATCATTTGATCAATAATTGCAAACAGTGGCCTACAAATCTACTTCTGTGTGACTTCTTTAGCCCATACAACCAAAGAGTTGTAAATCTGAGCTCTAATACCATATTGTAACATCCCCCAACCTTACTAAGGCACATTACCAGTGGAAAAGACACATTAAAAAATATTTTCTACTAACAACCAAATTCCAAATTCTTACCTGCTACTAATCATGCATATTTTACCATTCCTAATGTTATAAATTAGATGCAACTACAACATGCTCAAATCACATGAATGCAACTAATAAAATAATTAGAACAACATAATAATTCATTCCCATTCACAAAGTAAAATGCACAATAGGTAACTTTTAATATAACTTAGAAAACAAATAAAACACTTTTCTTCTTAAAATAGTTGTGCAACTAGTTGCTTGGGATGGATGTTCCACCCAACCATAGATCTATTGATCCATATTTTAGTAGCATATCACTCCAACATTGGGGCTAGGAATCCACAAAAGAGGTGTCCTCTCACTTTCCACTCATAGTTCAACAAACCCACAACCCACTGGCATTCTCCTACAACTATCCTGATTTTCCATCGGCTCTCTTCCTCTCAACCTACGCAAACCAGGAATGTACCCCTTCATTGCTCTCATTCCATCGAGCATTCCATTTTTTATCAAGGTCTCTCTGGTGTAGGTAACTAGGAATATCACTACTGAGAAACTCAAGGGAGGTCACTGCTAGGAAAAATACCAGGAAACAACAACAATAACTTGTTTCTACAGTGCAACTCCCACAAAAGTTCACTCTTTAGGCCTGAAAAACTGGTTCTTCTGCAATCCTGACAACTTACCTCTTTAGTATTTAACTCCATAAACACTCTAGAATTGTCCCTCCATTGCTACTCCATCTCTAGCACTCCTCTTTCCTATTGTTTCTTGATGCCTGTGCAAAAACGTGACTGTTGTAATGGGATAAATTGAGCACAAGAGTACCAAATGTTAGCCCAAAATGTCAGTGTAAAGAGTTAACGACATCACAGTTTAGTAAAACGTTGTTCCTGCACGTAAACAAATGTGAATGAATGCATGAACACATGCATAAATTGTAAACACAATAAGGAATTAAAAACTCAAGAAATAGCTACCAATGAACAAGGCTTTGTATTGGTAACATCATAAAGGTAGGAATAACATAGGTGGTCTCTCTCTTTCCTCGTTGGGAGGGATATTTTATTTTCCATATCATACTCCCTCTTCTTCTCAAATGCAGGCAATCACGTGGATGATTGAATTGAGTTATCAGGTGGTGAGTCACTCAATCTTGACGATAGCTCAAGCTATGACTGAACATGTGAAGTATGAAATGGGTTATTGATGCTCTAGATCAAATTATCCAACGTAAATCTATGTTATCTGTGTGTTGTTGAATTCATGCCCCAAACCATGCTTAAATATCATTCTTGCCAAATTAATTTTGTCTTGCTTCACATATGAACGGTGATGCTCTTAAGTGGTGGTGTACTAGCAAAGTTGGGGTGAATTTAAATCACCAAGTCGGCTCTGAGATAACATATGCAACTGGTGTAACATTGTTGGAGGTTGGTTCTTTGAATGCAGCCACTCTGCCCAAAAATTTTCATCGTCACGCGGACGACACGCATCCTGATCTGGATGGTCCCACTGGCGCGCTGTCTGCGCTAGAAATTTTATGTTGTGTCGTAAGGATTGCATTGATGGCGCAAATTATTTGTTTGAAAGTCACGCTAATCACTAACCTTACTGAATTTCTTTGATGTTTTCTAAATGATCTTTGTTGACACTTGAGGATATGCATTTTTTTATGCATGAAACTGATGAATTTTCTGTTGATCACCTGTATTGCTTAGTGAACACATTTTTTGGTGATAACAGATACCCCCTGATGTGTGAGGTTAGGAGAACTCATATAGCTGAAATACATCATTATTTCTTTTATGGTGTGAACTATTGTTGGTTGAGGAGAGAGAGAGAGCGACTAAGGAGAGAAGAAGAATAGTCCTTTGGAGGCTAGGAGGGAGAACACATGTACAATTAATACCTTAAGGCAGAAAAAATAATTTTATACAAACAAGGCGGGCATGCCCCATACTCGTGTATGAAAATAGAAGTAAGTGTTACGATAACAAACATGAATCTGAAGATGATGTAGTAACTGATAACTTGATGAAGTAGATATTTGCAACACCCTTGGGGGATTCCTTAATGGAAAATGATGGTTCTAAAATGAGACTGGCCTTTGAAACCTAGAGTGAAAAACTATGAAGTGTGTCCATGAATTGGAAAAGGTTGGGAATGGCCAAACAAGTTTAGAGGTCTTCGGTTGATATGGAAAACTGCAACTGTCACAAAGTAAGACCCACCTTGACATGAAGATGTGCTGACGTCGAATATCAGGGGGGTCAACAAAAGTAGGGAGAAATGATAACTCTATATGTCCCATCTGAGATTCATCATTTATATGGGAATGAGAACCAAGATACTGCACTAATCCTGAAAACTGATGTTGAGGTCAACAAGAATAGAGTCGCAACCATAAGGAGTAGAGGGCTTCTTGAAATCTCCTGATGTGAAAGGTATCTGATACTGACTTGGGTGTATGGTCATTGTTTGTTATAGATAGATGATATGAATGGGAAATGAGACTCAATACTTCCCTTGGTTGGGGAAAAAGTGATGTCTGGGAGTGGCAGCAGTCAAATATACAATGAGAACAAAAGTGGGCTAAAGTCAAGGGGACAAACATGTATTGATTAGATATCATCAAATTGTAATTGAGAGTGACAAGGTTGTATATATGGGTAATAACTCGGGGATCTTGACAAAGGGTATTGTGATACTCAAGGTTTCTCCAATAAAATAGTTTTGTGCAGGAAAAGTGGGTTTTTATGAATTCCCCAACCAAAGGCAACAACGACTGCCACCAAGTGAAAAATTAGTGTCATCAGGTACGATGGAATATGTTTCTTTGCATGCTAAAAAATAAAGAGACACTTTATACAATCCAAAAAATAAATGAAATATATTGGGTTGAATGTGCATGAACAGAAATGGGTGCCCCAGTGAAAAAATGGCTTGGTTGTGTGAAGGCACAAGTAATGTAGCAGAGGATGAAGGGTTGGGGGGGAGCATGGGTGGGTTTCTATGTGAGGTGAGTGAACAGAATATTAAATTGCATATGGTCGACTGATATTGGAGCAGATGGGGGCCAATGAAAATGTTGAGGTGAATTCAACAAAATCAATCCAAGCCATACAAAAAGTGGGAGTCCATAGGTGAAATAGGCCAACAAGATGATGAGGGGAAAACATAAGGTGTATATTCAAACATGTGAACTACGGTGGACTCCCTGAGTCTATGGGATAAGAACAACATGAGTTTCATAATGCCTGGGGGTGCGAAAATGTATGAGACAACTCATGTGGGTAAGGGAAGAAACCACCAACAAGATCAACACTTGAATGCATAGGAAGTTGTGTAAAGGTGTTGTATTAGCAGGTGGAAAAAACCTACAGGAAAATGTTAGAGGGAGTGTCTATATGCTATTTTGAATCATATACCTGGAGGGGACATGGGATGGTCATATTCTATTTGATGTTGAGGTAGCTGATGAGTACCTACATCCAAAAATCAAAATACCTGAAGTGAAAAATATATGATAATAAATAATGGAGGACGAAAATTTGAAAATTGGTATGAAAAGCAAGCATACCTATGTTATGGGGATTTGTGATGAGGCCTAAGGAAATATGTTCCTAATGAAAATAATACCATACCATGTTGTAGACTAGATAATGAGGATTTTAGAGGTGAAAACAATTTGAAAAATGGAGGTCCTATGCTCCTGTACGGTGGATCAGAAGTTTGGATTTTGGGCATATAAATAGTAGTGGGACCCCAAAATGCCATACCATTTGTACTTGTTGTGACAAGCGTTGATGTGGCTCTGGTGAAATTGTGTGAGATCGAGCTCCATTACGTGAATTGGGGAGATCTGACTACGGTTGCGAGAGAACCAGGTAAGGGGCCTAGACCTCTTGATGATTTTGTTTTTATTTTTATTTTTTGCTTAGGGCTGTACAAATGGTCCTACGACCCCATTTTTGGCAAAAAATGGTCAAACTGCATAGGATATCAGGACATACCCACTCAAATTGACATGGGTATAAAATGATCTCCCATGTTATGTAGTGTGGGAAATGGGATTTTATTCACACGATGTTATGTGCGACTAGAAGATTATTTCTCGCACCATTAAGCACGTTTGTTAAATGAATAGGTGCACTGATCGGCACAATTGTCCGATGGATAGGTGCACGGTTGGTCACAAAAATGTATCTGAAATAGTTGCACTAACTAGCACGACTAGTCATAAAATAGTCACACTAATGAGTGCATTTTTTCATCTGTTAGACGCCCGATTGGCACAAAACTTGAGTTAGATGTTTTTTGTTATGCTTTTTCTTAAATGACAAGCTAACATGGATTTTTGGTGGGTGGTGTAGGGTGTGATTTACACTTGGGTGATCAGTATGTTGGTTCATTGGTGAGAGAGATATTGTGAGGCCCTCTGCATTGATGTGGGGGAAGATGCGGGGATCATATTTTAGATGACCAATTTTGGTTTGCTGAAATTTTATGATTGTGGGTTGATGTGATCCCGTGAGGATTTGATGAACTTATCGATTGACATGTAGCGGGATGATCACCAACATTTTGAGGTTCATGGCCAGGAGGTACGATTTTCAGTTGAGATTGATACATATTCTTTGACTGGTCTCTCGATCAGGGGGGTTTCCCTTGACGTGCATTCGTAGATGGTGGGGGGAGAGACTGTGCAACAGATGGTTATTCACCATTTTATGGTTGCAGATGTTGTGACAGGAGGTGGAATCCAGAATAACTAAATTTATTCTTTATTGACATGGATTATGGCTTCGTAGGTGTTCAGGATTTATAGGTCCTTGCCCCCCCAACGCATCTCTGGAGCGTACATGGGGATCATAGAGAATATAATTGATGGTCAAGATTTTGTGTGGGCAGGCCTGATGAGAGAGTGCATGGTCACACAACTAGGTCACTTCGGTGGTGGAAGAGGTGGGGATTTTTCTTTTGATTACCCGCATTGGGTTACCCCCTGCTGGGGGACGTGGCTGTTGAGGGTTTTCCCCTTGTCCCTGGTTTAGGTAATTGGATTTTTTTCCCTTTCTTCTTGTTATTGTTCTAAAGTGTAGTAGGGTTAACCGTATTTAGTTGTTCCAAAGTTTGAACCTACTGGATAGGTGAAGGTTGGAAAAAGTTGACCCCAACCTGTGATTGACCCTGTGGTGGGATCACATTAGGTGAAAGGGGGCCAGGGAAGGGATAGTATGGATTTATGTGTTTTGTAGGTCCATACGGGGTATATGACATGGAAGGTCCTTCATTACAATGTGGGTTATATGAATGGTTCTGTGCATACCCTAGAATCGCCATACTTTGCTGGGGTATGGGATTCATAAATTGTGGTGGGGTGAGTCTTCCAACTTATGGAGGGGGAGGTGCTAAAAATGTGGGATAATTTGGGTAGTGTGGACCCAAATTAGGAGGATAATATGGAATTCCTCCATAGGGATTGATCCCATATGGAGGGGTAGGGGTACCATAAGGGTTGAGATGTGTCATGGAACTTATGAGGCCATCTATAGTGTGGGATTTTCCAGGTTTTTCTTGACCAAAGGAGAGAGGTCAAGAAGCATCGGGGAGCATTGTGTAGAGATACACTGACTAGGAGTAAATCAATTTGAAGTGTTGGGCCTTGGTGATGGCTTCTTCTTCGGTTTGTGGCATTGTGGTGGCCACAACTTTGGAAATGAGTGGGACTAAAGATTTGAGGAACCAATCAAGGTGTAACTCTGATGTAGTGGCAATTTCGCATAGGCCTCGATGTTGACGTCATTCATGGATATGATCTGCAATATGGGTAGAAGTGGTCTAACGAAAATATGAGAGGATTTATAAGCCTGTGTCATGATGTGCGGGAATCTGAAAAAATGCTAATTTTTTTTTGGCTAAATATGTGATCAAATCCACATGAGACCCTAAGGTTTCACCCACATACTATTTCACATATTGACTAGTTAAGGTTATTTGAAATAGATTTAGGTGGACATAATCATCAATGATGCTATTGGATGAGCACCAAAGGTGAAAATTCATGGCATGGTTAGTGGGGTCCTCAACTGATTTTCCCTCAACCTTAGGTATGTCCAATGGAAGTTTGGTGGGCATGGCAGGCCAAGCAGGTTATGAAAAATTGGGTCATTGCTAAGTTTCGTTAAATCTAAGAGATTCGACAAATATAAGTATGGAAATTGTTGTGGTTGTGCCATGGTGTGTGATGGTCTTGAGCCAAATCTTGAGGAGGAATAAGAACTACTGTATGGGGGAAATGTGAAACCGAGAAAGGAAGAACTAATAATTGTTGCTCTCACTAGTGAGTGAGGTGGTACGGGGGAGGTGATAAAACCAAGAATACCTACCAACACTGGGGGGAGACCTGTCAAGCATCTGGAACACTGGAGATTTAGTGGATCCCCTATGATTCTAGGGTAGCAGCTGAGTGTGTGACTATAGTAAATATGAGAGAAATAAATAATAAGTGTTTTTTTGTAACACGAAATATGGCCTACTTTAACCCAAATTCAACAACTGCATATGTTTTTAAAAGTAAATGAACAATCACACATGTATATAGCAACTGTAAAGTTAAATGTTTGGTTAGGTAGGTTGAGATAATCTCCATGTGGGGGAAATAATAAACAAAAATGTACATGTCCTATCGATGTATCGTCCTTCCTCTCAAATGACACTGGGCCTTCCAAGATAGATCGATGGTGGGGTATGAAGCCATAAACCAAGAACTAGTGAAGGTATGGAAAATCAGTTATAATGAGGGGAAAAGGGGTCATATTCGAAAGAGTTGATGATATTTCCCAATAGCCACACAAAATATGATTTAGGTGCAATTGTAGCCCATAATTACCACCTCTATAGATAATCCTAGTTTTTGACCAGTAAATTACCTCGTTCAAGTGCAACAAGGGACTCTCGGCCTAAAAAATCAGTCACGGGCCAAGTAACCTCATAAGATTTGGGCGTCTCAAGAAGGTACGCGTGGAACAACCAGAACTCGGTACTCACCCCTTCATGGGTATCTCCATGCCTTATGGTGTAAGAACACTTGAATTGGAGGATTTTAAGTACCCTAAATAGTCAACCACTAATTTTTCAAAGAATGGAAAATTGATAACGGGAGGTTGTTTGGATACCTACCCCCAAAATCCTAACTTAGACTAAAATATTCTTTTGTGCCCCTCCCGTGGAGGATTTTAGTCAGTTATTAGGGTTGTGTTTTAGAAATATTGTTGAGATTGGGATCAATAACCAACCTAATTGCTTAAGGGTGTGAAACAACTGTTGTGGGGAAATAATACCCTACGGACTAGCAAGCTAGGGTTAGGCTTGCATGCAGATCATGACCCTAAAAAAATCACTTTTAACCTATCACTCCAAAACTCAAACCCCTTTTTCACATACAAGCATGGAAAAGACCTACTAACCTTTTACTGAAGTTTGGTGTAGATCCTCCGTTGTGCTTTGTTCGTTTGCTTGCGCTGCTCCTTCCAAAGACAATCCTGCAATCAAGACAAAACACTACGCATGCATGCTATTTTTCTACTTGAGGGTTAGAAATTAAGCATAAATCGAATAAATCATATATAACTCATGCATTGGGATGAGAAAGTATTCTTTTATTAATCTCAAGATGAATCAACTTACAATAATGATAGAGATCGACCACCGTTCCTTGATCCTGATCCTGGGCTCCTCCTCTTCTTTGTCCTCCAACTGCTTTGCTTTAATTCTCCTTAAGCTTGAGGAGAGGCTAAAGGGTTGGGACAAATGGATTTGGAAATTGGGCAGAGTTTCTTCGCTATCTTTTTCCTCTTCCAAATAGTACCCCTACCCCTTCTTTTATAGGCTAGAAGGAGCTAGGGTTTTGGACGAACTCTCGGCCATGCATGGCTGGGAGTTTCAGTTAATTGACCCATAGATTTTTGTCCCGTCGGCAACTTTCCTATTTTTGTGCTTTGTTAGGTAAACGCGGGCTGTAGTAGGCCTGCCAGCGTTCCAATGCGTGCAGTAGTAGGCTTTCCAGTGTTCCAACGCGTTCAGTGGTGAGTTAGGGCGCATTTGACTTAATTCAAAAGGATTTTCAAAGAGGTTCCTCAGCATGGCTTTGGCAAGGAATGGATATGAGTTGGCCTGATGCCAGGTAATCATGTGTGGTGCAATTTAGGGTTATAACAGATGCCCCCTAATGTGTGAGGTCATAAGAGCATATGATGGCCGAAATACATTACCAATTCTTTACCAATCTGTACTGATATGATGAATTAGTGAGCCCAGGAATCAGGAATCAGGAGGTGCCGTTTGAAAAAAATATCAAATGTCTCACCGAGGTGGGCATACCCATGCTCGGGATAAAATAGAACCATGGCTACCAATCAAATACACTGTAGATCCATGTCAACAACTATGAAGAGTAGCCGCGAACAATACACAGTGGAGCTACATCTCGAAATCAGAAAGATATACATATAAAGTATCCATCTCCCAGAAGCTGATTCGACTTGATGGTTGTACTTCAGAGCTCGAGCAACAACTTCAAAATCTTCTAAAACTTGGGTAGGAGTGTAATATGAGTGTATGACTACACTACCTAGAGGTCTTCGATGGCTTGTCAGTTATGGACTTGATAATCTTGATGATCGGACTAAAGGCTTCAGTGATTTCGAACAAAGACTTGATTGGACGTTCAGGATGGCCGAGTATGCGGACAAGAGACATATTGCAGAGGGGCCGACTCAGGCTCAGTGACAAACTTCCCTTGGACAATAGCACGACAAGTGATAAGACTCAGGCAGCATATCTGTTAATCATAAGTCTACGAAGCAGGAGGCAACGCAAACTC
>ML833918.1:77665-88059 GCA_009831015.1 Picea engelmannii
TGGACAATAGCACGACAAGTGATAAGACTCAGGCAGCATATCTGTTAATCATAAGTCTACGAAGCAGGAGGCAACGCAAACTCTCCATATGTTTGGAAGAGTAACCAAACGGTGGAGGACACAACTCTATATAGCGAGCAAAGATTCCTAAGGTCGTACTACATCCCATAGTATGATGAATCAAATGGACAAATGTGCTTTATCCAAGGGCGACTCATGATGCTGCCAATAAAGAAAACACTTTTCCCATCCTCTTTTTGGGGTATATTCGATTTTTTTTGTTCCTTTTGATGATTTTGAAAAAAAGAATAAAGGAATATTACGTTACAATGGAGGAACGAGTACAGCAAACATACAAGCTCAAGGCACAAGGACAAGACTGATGTTCTAGGGAAATGATACTCAGGAAAAATCCTCCAGTGGCCAAAGGTGTTAAGACGCAAAGGCAAACTGTTACTAGGCTGATGGGTAAAGGATGCAAATGTGGTTGATAAAACACACAATGGTAACGTCCTTCGATGTAAGTTTAATAAGCCCAAAGAAGGGAAGCTCAGTGATTTTTCATATTTAGAGAGTCTGAAAAAGCATAAAAGGAAACTCCATTGGGGTACCTTTTTCGACAATAGTCTAGTCGGTTCAAAAAAGGGGTAAACTAGCACCGATTAGACATCAATTCAAAACCATTTTAACGAGTGTGACAAGGACAAGATCACTCGGCTATTTTTTCAATTTTAAGGAGTCTGAAAAAAGCTTAACTATGGACTTCATCAGGAATGTTCTTCTGGATCATTTTAACGAGTGTGAAAGAATAAGGTCACTTGACGATCTTTTCAATTTTAGGGAGTCTGAAAAGAGCTTAACTATGGACTCTGGGGGGGTTTCTTTTTCGTAAATTTAGTCCCTCAGGCCCGAAAAAGGAATAAAATCATACCTGAGGATACTCTTCTAAAGAATTGGAATTCAATAGAGTATACCTTTGTTCGTACAGTTGACCATCCGGACCGAAAAAGGGGTAAACTACCGCCGGACAGACGTAACTTCAAATTTCAGTTTAACGAGCGTGAAAGATCACAAGATCGCTCGACAATCTTTTCATGTTTAGAGGGTCTAAAAAGGGCTTAAAAGGAGACCCATTTAAGGAACGTTCTTCTGGATCAATTTAACGAGTGTGAAGAAACAAGGTCACTCAACAATCTTTTCATCTTTAAGGAGTCTGAAAAGGGCTTAAAGAAGACTCCATAATGGTTACTTTTCTCAGTTAATCTGGACAAGATCGAAAAGCATAAATGCAGTCTCGCCGGATATTGTTTTCGGATCTCAAAGCAATCTTGAAAAACAACAAAGGTAGCTCATGATAGACTCTTTGTGGGTTGATGCCTGGCATCTCCTCGGGGGAGCTGTATGCTCCGACGAAAACATTGTCTATGACGCCAGGGGTTCTAGAGATATTGATAGATATCGGTTCAGCAATGGTTGCCATATTACCCTCAGCATAGATCTGGTGTGTAGCTAAGGGATTAGTATGACAAGACCTATCTCCAGTCATAGTCACGGTGAATTCTCCTGCTTTGATTCGGCTTAACTTTGGGAGGAAATACGATCTGTGATGAAGATCTTCCCAAGGTTTGTCTGGACTAGTCATTGCTTCGATTACTGCTTTGTCAGAAGGCAAGATTAAGTCTAACGAATCAGTGGTAGCAAGAGAAACCTGAGCCCAGATAGGCTCTAGAAGTGGATCCAACTCTTATGCAGGAGTCAGATCAGGGTTAGCTGAAGCTTGCTGGACTAAAGAGTATGCTACTTCAGCGGCCGACAAGGGCATGGACATGACGGAGTGCCCTGTCTCATCCATCGTGGCTGATGGGGAAGGAAGAATCCACGGATCCTCAAAGTAAGTCATGCAGAACGACGAAACGTGAAAAATCTCAGCCTTGTGGTGACTCGATATAAACTTGACATCATCATGAGGAGGTGGGTAATCAAAAGTACCCACCAAGGATGGGCACAAGCCAACTCCTACGTTAACGACACTAGGCTGAGGATTATCAATCATGGGAACCGTGGATGCCCCCAAAGCTGGGTCAGGCCTAGAGAAAGACAATTGATCAATGGTCACTATCTGACCCTCGTGTGGAAACAACAAGACTCAGAAAATTGTAGTGACCACAGCTTGCATAGCATAAGTCCAACTCTGACCTAACAAGAGGTTATAGTCGAGGGGAGCATCGACTACCTCTACTTCAACACACACGGTCTTCCCTCCCAACTGCACAGGGAAAGAAGGAATGATGCCATGTGGTCGGAAAGAACGACCGTCGAACGCAGTGAGGAGAGTAGGTGACGGAGACAAAGCGGGCTGACCAATGGCTTTCCAACATGCTAGCGACATAATGCAAGTCGAAGCGCCCTCGTCGACCACCATGCGGAAGATATTCCATGTAAAAGTTTTCATGGGATGAGCCACCACTATCTGAAACGCGATGTGGTAAGGCAGACGAGGTTTCAAATCGGTCGTATCTAACATGATGGTACCCAAGTTACAAGTCTCAGTAGAGCCTAAAGAAGTCAACAAGGCTTTCCTCTGAGTAGGGAAACTTTGGAGGACCCCCAAAGCGGACATTGCACAAGGGGTTTGAGATAAATCTTCCACCACAGAGTAATTCTGGGCGGCCCTTGCGTTTGGGTTGTGAGAAGCTTTCTTAAACGCACCCTTTGGAATGTGTGTCATTGTTTCACCCAACGTATTCTTGATCTGTAGAGGAAGATATGGGATCTCAGTTTCTTTACCCTTCTCAGAAGTGCTTGGTTTACTATAGTCATGTGCTCTAGTCGTTATTAACGCATCACCCCTAACCATATATACGTTCGCGGCTGAGGAATTGTTTGGAGGAGGGTAGGTTTCCTGGCTCCCTTCGGCACTTGTAGAGGCTTGAGTTAAATTTTGCCCATGCTGAAAGGGATTAGTCAACACAGCTGCTTGTTGCTGTGTGACAAACTTTTGGGCCTCTGTAAGTCGAGGACATAGATGAGTCAAGTGGTCTTCCGCACACAAGTTGCACGGATACCTCGCCTTCCGTTTTTCTGTAGTGCCCTCGCCAGCATTATCAGTGGGTTTTTTTATCCCCCTTACCCTTATTGCATTGTTTTTTCTTCCCTTCAGGCTACTGGGGGGCCTTTGGGTTAGTCGTCTGCACGAAGTGTACTTCCGACGTTTAGGTAGGAGGAGCAGCCAAAGCAGTAGTCTGGTTGGCTGCTGAGTGTTGTATAGATAACTGTTGCAATTGTTTTGTCAATTGCTTAGCGGGCTTGGTTTGTGCTGAACCAATGATACCATCGGCATGTGGTCCGACTCTCTGTCTAGTTTTATCCAGTATCGATTGTGGTGCATCCGACAGGATGTTGTATAATAAACTAGACTGAGAATAGATGAGCTCAAACTGTTGAGCCCTCATGATGGCATCTTCCTCGGAGAAAACCCTAGAAGTTGCAACATCTTTGGATAATTGCGGTACTAAAGACTTAAGGAACCACTCAAGAAGGAATGCTGGTGGAACTAGTACTTTGATTAGACTCTTTCGGCGTCGCCACTCTCGGATATGGTCAGAGATATGGTCCGCTGTCGTCTGTTCGAAATTGGCAAGAAGCTTCGTGCCCGCATCGTATCTCACAGGTAACTGAAAATGGTTAAGGAAGGCCATCGCCAGTTTGCCAAAAGAAGAATATCTTGAGTGATCAAGCTCGATGTACCATTTCACGGCACTCCCGATAAGAGTGCATTGAAACAATCGCAACTGGACAGAGTCATCTTTCAGTGAGTTAGATGAACACCAAAGGTGGAAAGTAGTCACGTGATCACCTGGATCTTCGTTAGGCTTGGCCTCAAACTTTGGAATGTCCGAAGGAAACTTCGTTGGCATAGGAGGCCAACGCGGATCATGACAGATAGGATCATTTAACAACCGTGTCAAATCTGGCAAGTGTAATGTCACCAAGAATGGTAGTATAGGTTGCTGTTGATAGCCTGGGAAAAAGGGTCCCGGAGTTTGACTGGCACCAGGTTGCTAGGAAAAGTTTGGCTGCTAGCCCGGATTCTGGTAGAAACCATGGCCCTGACTAGCGTAAGGATTTTGCATCTGTGGAGACATTATTGGTTGATTCCCTATGAAGGACATAGGATGTTGGGCATTCATCGTGTTTGATGGACTTTGGGAAGGATTACCCCATGCCGGTCCTACTGGGAGAGGCATAGAGGTTTGTCCAGGGTTCCATTGACTGTAGAAAGAATTACCCCAGAACGACATTCCAGATGAAGGAACGGATCCTTGTCCTAAGTTCCAAGGTCCTGGTATATGTGCCCCCGACGTAGAAATAACACCCTATGCCGGAGTAGACTGTCCAAAAATGGGTGTGCCCCCAGATGGGAAAGCAGTGGATGTGAAAGTGTTATTACCAAACGTCTCGTTCCAAACAAACGGTGACGAACCTATCGGCAGAGTTTGCGCAGGTGTTCCTTGACTCCTAGCTCCAAATGAACTCGTGTGTGCAGGCTTCCCGGTGGACTGCTGATGCAGACCACCAAGCGAATTGGACAAAGGAGAGATATGACCTCCAGCGTAAGGAAAAGCATTAAAAGGGACAAGAATTCCCCCAAGTTGACCTTGCAGAGGAGCGTTAGAGCTCCCTGCCCCTAGACCCAAAGTTTGTAAAGTGGAGTAAGTGAGTGCAGGACTTGTGCCCGAACTAGGCATATCGTAAGAGAACGGAGGGCCTATCGCACTAGGTGTGAAAGGAGGCGTGGCCACCGCGATAGATGGGGATGGTCCACTGTGCGACGTAGTTGCGGTCGAGACCATGGTGGCCCGGACCGACGGCGGCAAGTTAGGAGATGCTTCTCCTGTGGTGACAACGGTGATGGGAATAGAAGAATTCCCAGAGGAAGTAACAGCGTTTGTTGCCATAGCTGTGTGAGGCACTGACAGGCTTTCGTAAAATTGAATGGGTATAATGAACGATGGCCAAGTATCAGTGGTTGGGGTTTCAACTGAGCCAAGAGTGGCGATTGATTCCTCCGGGAGTTGTTCGGGCACAATGGTTTGTAACCCGGTTGCTTCGAAAGACCCTTGTTGGTCTAGCTTCCACCTCAATGGTGGCGGGAGTGGCTCCAGTATAACCAGCGGCAGGCCTAGAAGCCTTCGTGACCGGCGGAGCTCTAGATCCTCCACTGTGTGAGAAGATCCATGACACGCTAAGGTATTCTACATGTTCAAACAATAACACACATTAAAAAGAAGCCCCTAAAAGATAAGACAAGCAAACACTAAACTAGTTGGAAGAACAGTTACAACAACCAACACTAGAGCAGCTTACCGGTGCAAGTGCAACTCGAGAACGGAAGCACCCTCTGGGTATACTCTGCAAAGCATGGCCCGATGTCTATCCTAGGTACCACGGTATGCCCCCGCAATCACCTGTGTATGTCCCTATGAAAGATTGGCAACTAGTTTGCCAGCACGTGAACAGTCACTAGGCGGGTATAGTCGATAGTCGGGTAGACCACAATGAGCAGGGTATCAAGCCCGAAACCTATCCAGGGTATCGAGAGTAAATGGTCTGGAAGACAACTGAGGACCTCGAACGGATTCGATATCCATGAAGCTCCGTGGCAAATGCAAACGATGGAATCCCAAGAAAAATCCTCGATATGTGTTCTCCACTATGCTTGGTTCGGCTTTGGAGGGGTTATCTCCGCTACCTTTCCTCACGTGACCTCGTGTTTATCCCCTGTGTTAGAGGGGGCTCCTGGATAACTTCCACGTAACTGGACTTCTACACTCCCTATCACAGACTCCAATGTTTGGTTTTGAGTGGCCTTGGAGAGTTTCCTCTCCAACCTATTCCAAGGCCCTAGTCCTGAGCTAGTGTATGAACCCTACAAACAAAAAGTCTAATAGATTTTAAATTAGTGTTGCTTTTATGGGTTTTTTTACGTCACAGGGTATGAAGGTGAAACTAATGATGTGTAAAGACTCAAAGAAAAAATGAATGAAAAAATGTTGGAAACAAAAAGCTTTTACAAAATGCAAAAATCAACAACTTTTCACAAAGAAAGACTTCTTTTTCTTTTCAATTTTTCTAAGATTTCATGTAGCAAACATAAAGGAATTTCACTTGACTACGAGCTACTTATGCTCTAAATGCACTGCCAAAAACTTATGAACAAAAAGACTTCTCCCTAGCTATTGATGCAACAACACAATCTTCAAACAAAGAAGAAAATGAAAAAGAGATATATATATATATATTTATTTGAGTGCTAAATGAAGCAACAAAGGGAAAATGCCGACAAGCACAAAACCAAGAAAACAAAATAAAATTCTGGATTAAAGCGCAGATCGCAAAGAAACAGGGCAAAGACACTCAATGGCAATCGAGAAAGCACCGCTTCTTATGCTTGTCTAAAAACCATAAAACACAATTAATTTTTCTCTTTTTTTTTATCTTTTCTATCAACTATCAACTAAGAAAAAATAAGCTAAGGGTAAGAGGCCCTAACCTACTGACTGTGCAACCCTAGACTCAAACTCCTGAGAGGAACACTTCTCACCATAGGAGGGGATGACTGCACCACCCTGACTGAAAAACAACTTGTCAAGCCCGCTACTGTCACTGAAACAACACGCGTGCAAACGCGTGCTGAGCTATAATAGAGCGCGGGTACCCGCGGGCTGAACTGGCACAGGCCGCGTGTAGGTATAAAATCCAAGAAAAAACTAAACACAGGCAGCCCAGACCTGGAAGAGGCCTCTGGTATTGACAACCAGGGTCTCTTGAAGGCTTGGATGCTTCTTCCAACAGAAAAGAAAAATAATTACAAAGAATAACAAAATGCAATAAAGAAAACTGAGACAAGACTATGAACTAGCAAGACTCAGACAGGGTCCAGAAAGCTCCCTGAGAATGTATAATTCTGATAGGGAAGAGGAGGACTGCCTCTCAAGCTCTTTGACTCCTACATGCTACTAAAACCTCTACAACAGGCATTCAAACGCGGGCTATAGAAGGTTAGGGCGCGGGTTACACGCGTGCAGGCCTTCTGAAGGCCGCGTGTACCTCTGTGTGTCCCGATAATTACCGTCAAGCAGCAGTCAAGGAAAAACTGGTATAAAGAACCAGGTTCCCTGCTAGCTCTGACCTAACAGAAAACAGAAAAACAAAGAAACAGAAAATCTAATCCTTTAAACTACCCAAAAACCTCAACTAAATCCGGAAACCCTAAGAGTATCTTCCCCAGTGGAGTCGCCAATTCTATTGTAGGGAAATAATACCCTACAGACTAGCAAGCCAGGGTTAGGCTTGCATGCAGATCATGACCCTAAAGAAATCACTTTTAACCTATCACCCCAAAACTCAAACCCCTTTTTCACATACAAGCATGGAAAAGACCTACTAACCTTTTATTGAAGTTTGGTGTAGATCCTCCGTTGCGCTTTGTCCGTTTGCTTGCGCTGCTCCTTCCAAATACAATCCTGCAATCAAGTCAAAACACTACGCATGCATGCTATTTTTCTACTTGAGGGTTAGAGATTAAGCATAAATCTAATAAATCATATATAACTCATGCATTGGGACGAGAAAGTATTCTTTTATTAATCTCAAGATGAATCAACTTACAATAATGATAGAGATCGGCCACCGTTCCTTGATCCTGATCCTGGGCTCCTCCTCTTCTTTGTCCTCCAACTGCTTTGCTTTAATTCTCCTTAAGCTTGAGGAAAGGCTAAAGGGTTGGGACAAATGGATTCGGAAATTGGGCAGAGTTGCTTTGCTATCTTTTTCCTCTTCCAAATAGTACCCCTACCCCTTCTTTTATAGGCTAGAAGGAGCTAGGGTTTTGGACGAATTCTCGGCCATGCATGGCTGGGAGTTTCAGTTAACTGACCCATACCTTTTTGTCCCGTCGGCAACTTTCCTGTTTTTGTGCTTTGTTAGGTAAACGCGGGCTGTAGTAGGCCTGCCAACGTTCCAACCCGTGCAGTAGTAGGCCTGCCAGCGTTCCAACGCGTTCAGTGGTGAGTTAGGGCGTGTTTGACTTAACTCAAAAGGATTTTCAAAGAGGTTCGTCAGCATGGCTTTGGCAAGGAATGGATATGAGTTGGCCTGATGCCAGGTAAGCATGTGTGGTGCAATTTAGGGTTATAACAACAAGGTCTAGAATCATGTAGGTCTTTTTTGATTCTCTAAGATCTCTTATGGGAACACAGAGAAGAGAATACAAAGACTTAAATGAACTTGTGAACACCTGTTGATGTGTGAAAGTTGATGTGTGAAAGTTGTTGTGTGAAACAAGTGTATATGAACAAAAAATAAGTGTTTGTAATTGCACCATGTGGACATTGTGGGGTCCTTTACTATTTATTGCAAATACAAAATTTGTACAATCGTTGCAAAATTGGAAAATTGATCCCTAGGTTGTAAAATATGTGGACATGCGGGGTCCTTACAAATCCTTTAAACATCCTAAGTGTTTTCTGGAAAAAATAAAACTATCCTAGATTCAATGGTGATGCAGACATTCGAGGTCCTTACAATATTTTAGCTCCTATCTTATCAAGAAAACTATGAGGTGCCAATGAAACTATGATGTAAAAATGAAACTATCCTAGATTGCATGGTGATATGGACATTCAGGGTCCTTACAATAGTTTAGCTCATATATTATCAAGCAAACTATGAGGTGTCGAGATGGTTGTGGCCTCACCTAATGATTGATGTGTTTTTCAAAACGAGCAAGCATGGAAACCAAAAAACACATGTGCACATGTATGGGTGCTTACTTCGTATTATTATTTATTTTCTATGTTTATTAAATGTAAGAGAGATGAAAAAATGACTTATGCAACCCATTCTGGTTCACCAAGATCACTCGAGAGAGTGCTAGGTGAAGAGAATAATAGGAGATGAGTAAGAGGTTTTCTTGGTCCTGAAAGAAAAAAAACAAAAACAAATTGTTGAATATAACTCTAAATAAGAATTTAGATGCCTAACTAGCCATCCATGTGGTACGATAATCGAAATATTGGTTCATTTTATCCTCCCTAATTAATCTAGATGAGCTAACTAACCTGGCAAGAATGAAACTTGAAAGAAGAGGATTTTTAGATTTACAAAGTACAAAAAATGAAAAGCTAAATCCCAACAAGGGAACAGGGATGAGGGACACCCTTAACCTAGGAGAACAGTTGAACAACATGGGTTTATGACCAATATATGTGTTGAATTGCACTGATAGTGTGAAATTGAACCAAGTGATGATGCTAATGGTGTGAATTTTGAAAAGAGTGATGGTGTTGATGGCACACCTTAGAGAAACTGTCTTTTCGAAAGCCACGCAGTTTCTGCAAAATGATGTATAAGGAAAATTTGATGGATTCTGGAGTGTTGAGGGTATAAATTCCCAAATTGGACATCCAGAAAGGCCAGTTGGGGACTTGAAAAACTAGAGAAGTAAAAAATAAAGTTTTAGCCGCCTATGGAGGGAGAATTGAAGTGAAGAACCTTGATGGAGTCGCCATCTGTAATGGGCTAAATTGAGCACATGAGTACCAATTTTCAGCCAAAAATGTTAGTGTAAAGCGTTAATGAGATCAAAGTTTGATAAAAAGTTGCGCATACACATAAATAAATGTGAATGAATGCATGGACACATGCATAAATTGTAATCATAGCAAGGAATTAAAAACTCAGGAAATAACTACCAATGAACAAGGCTTTGTATTGGTAAAACTACAGAGGTAGGAATAATGCAGGTGGTCTCTCTCTTGCCTACTTGGGAGGGCTCTTTTATTTCCCAGCTCAGACTCTCTCTTCTTCTCATATGGAAGTGATAACGAGGATGATTGAATTGAGTTCTCAAGTGGAGAGTAACTCAATCCTGATGATATAGCTCAAGCTATGACTGAACATGTGATCCAGGTGGATATCGGTGGCCACCCACCTTCTCCAACTGTTATTCCCGTATTTGAAGGTCAAATCGATGTAGATGCCCTAGATAAATGGTTAAATCTTCTAGAAGGTTATTTCTCTATTCATAATTTTTCAGACAAGGAAAAGATCACCTTCGCACTCCTTAAGGCTCTCCCCCATGTCAAACATTGGTGGGAAAATTACTGGGAGCAGAGTTCCATAGAGGATTCTGGAATATATGGGGCCGAGCCCACTTGGGAATTTTTTGTGGATGCAGTAAAGGAACAGTACTACCCTATTGGCAACTATGAGGAACAATACATGAGATGGACCACACTGCAGCAAGAGAGGGGCCAAGCAGTTCCGGAGTTCACCAATACCTTCCATACCTTGCGCACCAAGCTAGGTATCAAAGACTCCGAACGACATTT
>ML833920.1:19805-34981 GCA_009831015.1 Picea engelmannii
TCTGCATCTTAGAGTAGATTAGAATATAGATAATTTATTTTCGAGTCTCCTTTCGCAGAAGCATATCCAAGCGAGGTTTTGTTGAGCCCTTATTTCATAAAAGGATTTCCTTCTTCAAGCAGCTACAAGAAGGTAATTCATTTTCTTATGTCTGTCGATAAAAGATGGAAACAGGACATCTTGGAAGATAGAAGATTGTATATATCTTTGTATATATAGAATAGTCTAGATTAGATTAACTTTATATTAGGCTAGTATTAGGACAAGGGTAACTAGAGACCCATAAAACCCAGTCGGAATCACCATCCCAAACGGATAAGGTTCTAATTGGGACCCTAACCAGGTGATCTCCATATAATGTTGAACATGGTTATTTTTGGCCATCAATAGAACCGTAGACGCCAGCGGTGGAGTCAGAATTGGATTATGGGTACCTGAAAATGTGCATGAAGAGAAATAAGACACATGTAGCATGCAAGGGTAAATTGGGTAAAACAACCTACAATTCCCCAAACCATAACATTCAGCTTGGAGCTCAGGTTTGAACAAACAAATAGTCATTAGAAATGTATTGAGGAGTAAAAGACATTTGTCAACCCATAATTTTCAATTGGTTGTTATATTTTAAATTGAACACGTCATATGAGTTGAATATATTAAATCAGTATATCATTCTTTTTTTCCCCTTATAATAAATAATTTATTATTTTGTGTTTCTTCCAATGATGTATTTTCTCATTTATTCACAAAATCTATATTTTTAAGTTTACAACCCCTTTCATATGAGTTAAATATATTGCAATAATGACATTTAATGGATATTTAACTTCATCTTGATCATTCTCTTCATCTTCCTTTTGTTGGAATGTTCACCAATACTCAGAGTGGGGGGTGAATCAGTATTGAGAACTTTTTACCATTTTCAATCACAACTTGTAAGAGTTAGATCATCAACAATTTATCACTTATGAATTTAAAATATCATACAACCACAGATACACGGTACACAAGAGTTTTATGTGGAAACCCAAATGGCAGAAAACCATGTAATGTTTTTTAATATATATCTTCAATATTACAATCACAGAAGCACCAACTTCCAAAACTTCTCCAGTGCCAACTTGAAGGAGGCACCAACCCCTTGTTTACAAGCTCCAACATGAAGGAATCTACAACTCCCTAAATTCTCCATCTCGAACTGGAAGGAGGCTCCAACCCTTGATTTACAGGATCCAACCTGAATGAAGCTGCAAATCCCTCTATTCTCCAGCTCCAATGGGAAGGAGGCTCCAACCCCATATTTTACATGTTCCAACCTGAATGAAGCTACAACTCCATGTATTCTCCATCACCAACTGGAAGGAGGCTCCAAACCCCTTTCCTTGCCCCTTCCTTCATCCTTGTAACGAATCAAGTTATGAACCATGTACCCAATATTTTTTGATATATTCTCTAAAATTCCTCCATGTTTCACTCCTTGATACATCACTGGAAAAGAGATATAGAGAAAAATGGCAGACCTTCCTGAATTATGGCATATTATGGAGAGATAAATTGTACAAAATTCCACACGCACAATATTTGATATATGATTCTAAAACTCACACACAAAATACTACAGACTGTACTCTTTCTCTTGGTTTGAGTTATATATTCTATCTGAGTTCATACTAAGTGACCCAGAGTTCATGTCTATTTGGGATTCCAACAAAGCCTCTAAAACTATCGGCCTTCCTGGTGAACCAGAAGGCAACGCAGCGCATGGGGTGCACTACGTCGTCTCACCCGAGATAGTCTTAATGGGTGGCTACAATACTCATGTGTTTACAGCCTAGGATTGAGTAGGGGATCTGAGACTGTCTGCTAAGAGTTCTATTGTAGATTATTAAAGCAATACACCGTTATTTTCTATTTATGCAGGAAATATAACAACTCATTCATCTAGCATATCAATATCTACTGAGACAATAAAGAAAAACGCGGATTCAATCACATAACACGGATTTTACTGTGGTTCACTCCCCATGGGCTACGTCCACAAAGATCTGGCTCTTAGCTCTTTTATTATCGTCGTTATAAAACTACAGTGCCACACGCCTAAAACTCTTCTCAGTGGGTTAAGATCTATATGAGACAAACTAGATCGCACCATTGTCCTCCATCTATGATCTAACCCTCAAGATCTACCCTCCTCGGTCCTCTCTACCTCAACAGCTTACAAAAATAGGTCATACAGCAAAATATTACATAGTATTCGCTTCTCAGTATGTGTCTCTCTATATCTCTATTTTCTCATCATCTTCTTCTCACTATCTCTCTCTATGAGACCTAGGTATCTATATTTTTACATGCATGGCTCGTTAGTCATTACAAACTATTTCAAAAACCCCAACACTAACGTCGTTAGGTCTTCCATGCATGCACGCGTGTTGTTCTTCCTTCCAGCTATCACTTCCCTCGTGCATGCCTTCTTTCCCAAAATCGCCTTTCTTTCTGCTTTGACCTGCTTCTAATAGGCCCCCAACACTAACATGTGGCTCATCCTAACCTTTGTGTGCTTCGTAAACCTCCCTGGTAATCACCTCGAACTTCTCCTTGAGCTCTGTTGCTTGTGTTTAAGCTTGTGCGGTCTTCTCCTTGAGTGTGTCCACTGTCTGGTCTACAATATCGTCACTTATCAACCCTGCGCACTCTACCTAGGTCTGTGCCATATATGTCTTGGCTTCCTCTGCTTGTGCAATGACTTCTGCTACTCTCTCTTGAAGCGGTTCCATTTGATCCTAACGCTCCTTTTTGAGTGTTTTCACAGTGGTGAGTTCTGCCTATAGTTTCTTCATATCCTGCGCCCCTTTGACGTGCTCTGTGATGGCCATTGTCTTCTGCCTCTACTTGAGGTCCTGGATAGCTACGCTTATCCTTCATTCTTCCTTGTCCCACTGCCAGACTTGTTGATCCTTTTCTAGCTTTGTCCACAATTGTGTTTCTTTATCGAACAAATCAGTTGTTGCGCTGACCTGTTGCTCTATCTCCTATAGATGCACTGTTGCCTCTTGCTTCCTTTTCTTCCTTACCTCTGGTGGAGTAGTGGGTGTAAGCTGCTCATGAAGATTTTCAATCTCCTTTTGGTATTGATTGATTGCCTCTACAATCTGATCAATCTTTTCTATTGTTGTGAGTTCGTCCCTTTGCGAGGTCTTTGGAATCTTCTCATATGTTCAGGCCACTTTTTTTTCCAATCCATTCGCGTGCTCCCTCTCTTATTGGGTCTCAAGCTTAGCCTACTCATATATTAATTCCAGCGCATCTCGCTTCTCCATTTCCTATTGTAATTCGGTTAAGTCTGTGCATGCACGAGACTGTACCTCTTGGGTAACGCTAACCTATAATTTGTGTAGAGATTTAGATGGTATCCGCGACAATACCAATTGGATTTGAGCTAAGTCCTTTAGGGGTGTTCGCCCCACGATCTCATCCATGTGAAACATATTGGGTGTAATGTTGAATGTTTCACTCAACTGTCGTGTTGTGTGAACTGTATCTCGCTCCCTTGCTTCAGGTTCTTCTCATGTCTGGAATGTTGATGGCCCTGCTCCTATGCTACTGCCTGTTGCCTGCGCTTCCCTAATCTGCTTGAGGAACTGTCGCATGTATCCCAACTCCTCTTGAATTATGTCTTTGTGGTGCACAACATTGTCAAAGTCCTCGGATATACAATCATGAACCATTTGGGCTATCATTTTTGCATCATCCTCCGTGATCGTGTATTCTGGAGGTGTTCTTTGCACCTTCATATTATTGCACGCACCCCCCGTCTAAGTGGTTGGTCTCTTAGTCAGGCATGGTTCTTGTTGATTGGGACTCGGTGTAGTCCCTTGCGCTTCCTCGACCTGTTTTTGTTGTTCTTGGACCAGCTGCGTATTATTCTTCTTCCCCTTCCGGGTCCATGTCTTAGTTGTCCCCTCGTTTGTATTATTTGCTTTGGTCTGGCCCATCCTTCGTTTCTTGGGCACCGGGACTTCCTGTGGCTGTGTCTCTTCCTGCCCTGCCTCCTCTTCCACTGTCCCTACTGGTAAGTCTTAAATGAGGACTGGGATCTTCCAGTCATCTTCCCAATCTCTGATAACCATTTCTATGTCGCCCTTCATGATGTAGTAGACATTGTTTATTGGGGTCCTTCCACGCCTGTATCCACATCACATGTCGAGTGGCCTTGAAGTTGGCAATGTCCTGATAGTGCACGACAGCCCGAGGTGTTATTCTCCAGAGGTTGGCAATGGCATGTTGTATTTCATGAAGGTAACCTTCGAATATAGTTGCATTCATCTTCTTGTGCTTGGCGTCTGATGCAATGCCAAGTGATAAATACCTCACTCCATGATTTGGCTTGGGTCTGGTGACAAAAAATGCGTAATCTGGTTCCTTCCATCCCATGATGGCTATCAGCATGAGTAGCCATGAATAATGGAATTATGTTCCAAGATCCTGCGCATCCTTGTAGTCATCCAGAAAAAAATTCAACAGATAGTGTGCCCAGCTAACTGTGGTGCCCTCGACACATTGTGATGCAACTGCGACGACCCCCGCCGAGACTTCCTCCTTGTAGAATTTTCTTAGTAGCTTGCAGGCCAATATTTTTGTGGCCTTTTGTGTCATGAAATTATTGATCCTTTTAATTATTATCCATTGTGTCCCCCAGTCAGTGTTGTATTTACTTTTCATCTCTTCCGCGAGTGCTTTCTCCTTTGTCTTGTCATCGAGAAATTGCGTGGGATCCATGCCATGGGATGGTAACCTTATGATGAGTGCAATGAGATCCATGTCTATCGAGACGAGATTGTCCAACCATATATCCCCACCATGCATGACTGCCATCAGTTGTTTGACGCAATTGTTTGTGTATTGTCCCCTACCAAAGTGTGGTAGCTATAGTAGACCTAAAATTCTCAGTTTTTCCAATCCCGCTGCCCATTGGAGTGGTTGATTAATTCATTCCCCAAATGTATCCAGACCCACAATCTACATGTAAAATTTATTTGCGAACTCCGAGAACTTGTCTGTGTCTGTTACATAATGGTTCGAGTATTGTATCTTCTCGACATGACCTAGCAAGTCTGATTTCACTCGTAATCCATCTGGTATACGCGAAAAAACAAGGGCTAAGATGGGTTGCTTACGTGGTGACCTTGGTACCTGTTTCTTGTCCTTTTTCAGTAGTGGTTGGCTTGAGGTTCCAACCTCCATCAGTCGAACTTCGACATACCATTCTGGCCAGCCTGTGACGTCTTCCATTGTTCCTTCCTATGGGTGGTCTGAGACGGTTGATTGAGATTCCTCTGGCGCGACTATCGATTCCTGATTTGTAGCCGTCCCATTGAATCTCGGAGCTCCTTCTGGGTTCTCTGGTTGCACCTCCTTCAGGGTTCCTGTGCCTTGGTCCTGTTGCTCCTATTCCTCTATCGTCATATCCACATTCATGCCCTCCGGTGTTGGTTGTCGGGCTTCTTCTACCACGGGTGTGGGGTTCATCGGTGTTGTATCTGGTGGAGGGATTTCGTCGACATTTACGATCTCTGGTGGTTTTTGTTCACTTTCCTGCAATTGTTCATGTGCCCTAGTTCAAAATATGGAGTGTCTGGCAGTCTGGCTCGGCTCTACATTTTTTGGTGGTGCCATAGTGGAAAATATGGTCATTTGTCGAGCTCAGGAGCTTCTGCAACCTCTGTGAACTCCTCTTTATGCTTCATATGCTCTCTTTCTCTTTTGTATTCTCTATCTTTGCAATAGGATTATTTTCCCCCACGTCCTTGTGTTGTATGGGCATTGTATGAAGCTTGTCAAAGACGCTACCTTTATGACGAATTCAATGAACCTTCGGTTCCTTCGTACTTTCCATTACTCCCCCACGCCATCCCCAGTTGGCATGATTAATGCGGTGTCCTGTCGGTCCTTTCCGACATTCAATTCGACATGCCTTCATTGTTTCATAATGTTGTTGTCATCTTTACTTTTCCTTCTTGTTTCCATTTTGTCCTGGCCATTGTCCTTGTCTTCGCTGGGTTTTTTTTTTTCTCTACTGCACGGTGAATTTTCACGTTGTGGGTGGTCGATTGTCCTTGTATAGCTTCAGTCGACTCCCGTTGATCATCCCTTAGAGTTATGCGCCTACTAAGTCTTTCAATTGTACAACTCCCCCATCTGTGACAGTTTTTACTTCATACGGTCCTAACTAGTGCATTCTAAGTTTTCATGGGTGTTGAATAGATTTGTTGTCATACATCAACACTAAGTCTCCTTCCTTGAAAGTTTTCTTCTTGATGTGTCTGTCATGCCAAGATTTGTCTCTTTCTTTCTAAACATGTTGGTGGAACCCTGCTAAAATCCGATCTTCTTCCATGCGTATCAACTGATTTAGTCTCTCTTGTACTACACCTCTTTCTATCATGTGTGTAATTGTTTCTACGCGCAAACTGGGTACCAGAAATTCTAATGGCACCACTACTTCTTGGCCATATACTAGTTTAAATGGCGTGTGCCCTGTCAACTTTTTGCACGTAGTCCTGTAGGCCCACAATACTATTGGTATTTTGAGGTCCCAATCATCCTTGTTGACGTTACAAATCTTAGTCAGTGCATTCTCAAGGATTTTGTTAAATGCTTCTACTGTGCCATTTGCCTATGGGTGATATGGTGTGCTATTTTGATGATGAACTTCAAACTCTTCAGTCATAGCATTGATAGTGAAGTTAATGAAGTGCATTCCTTGGTCACTCATCAGAACTCTTGGGCACCCAAATCTAGTGATGACTTGTTCAAATAGAAAATGTGATGTTGTTTCCGCATTGCAATACTTCACTGGCGTTGATTCCGCCCATCTTGTCAGGTATTTTTTCGTGGTGATAATGCACCGTGCTACTATTCTATTTTTTGGTGGGTTGATTGGTCCCACAAAGTCTATTTCTCATTTATCAAATGCCTGCAATGTTATCTGTGGTCATAATGGCATCTCGTCCCTTGTATTGGGTTTACCAACCCTTTGACAGATGTTGCATCTTTGTTAGTACTCCTTCGAGTCTCTGTGAATGGTCGGCCACCATAGTCTTGCTCGCAATACCTTATGTGTGGTAGATTTTCCTCCGTAATGGCCTCCTGCTATTCCCTCATGGGATTCTACTACAACTCTTGGTCTTTTGTGTTCCAACACATACCTTCGCAAGATGTTATCCGCACCCATTTTGTATAAGTGTCCTGCGATCAGTTGATAGTCTGCAGCCTGGACTACTAGTTTTTTCTTCTGCTTGATGTTATATTCTGGCGACACAGTACCTATGCTGAAGTATTGAATGATATCTATAAAGTATTCATTGGTGATCTGTACTAAAAATAGTTTTGCGTCCAGAAATTTGTCCTCTAAGTTCATAGGTTATTCCCCATTTGTGACCCTTGATAGGTGGTCAGGTCATGCATTCAATTTTCTTGGCTTGACTATTACTTCAAAATCAAATTCTTGAAATAGTAATAAACATCGACAGATTCTCCCCCCCCCAACACTAGCTTGTTGACTAGGTATTTAAGGGTTGAGTGAACTATGAACATCTTAAAGTGTTTTCCCAATAAGTAATGTCTGAACTTCTGCAGTGCGTAGACCATAGCTAGACCTTCCCTCTCTGTGATGTTATAGTTATGTTCTGATTTTGATAGCTTTCTGCTCGCAAATGCTATAGGGTGATCCAAATCTCCCGCTCCTGGCTGTGCCAAGATAGCTCCAAATGCTATGGATGATGTGTTTACATGTACGTGGAATGTATTTTCCCAATCTAGAAATAATAGTATTGGCGCAGTGACCATGTTTTCTTTTAGTGTATCCAGACCATGTTGGAAATTGTTGTCCCACTGAAATTTTGTATCCTTTCTTAATAGTTTCTCCATTGGAACGGTAATCTGCGCGTCTCCTTTGATAAACTTTATGTAGTATCCTGTGTGTCCCAATGTCGCTCTTAGTTGATAGACTGTTTTCGGTGGCGGTAAGTTAACAACTACTGCAATCTTTGTAGGATCTACTAGTAAGCCTTGTTTGCATACTATATGGCACAATAGTATCCCAAACGGTGTTCTGAATATGCATTTCTTGATATTTAATGATATATGGCACTTCCTGCATGTTTCTAGCATCAGTCGTAAAACCTCCACATGATCTTTCAACAAACTATAGACGGTCCAATCATCCAAGTATACCTCTAGAAACTGGTGGATGAATTCCTTAAACGTGATGATGACTACTCTGGAAAATATTGTTGGTGCATTCTTCAGTCCAAATGGCATGACTGTGTACTAGTAGGATCCCCATTCTGTACAAAATGTGGTCTTGTATATGTCTTCATGTGCTATCTTGATCTGGTGGTAGCCTGAGAATCCATCAGTGAATGAATAAACTTCATGTCCTCCTACGTTCTCCAACACTTCATCCGTGAAAGGTGTAGAGAACGTGTCATGTAGGCATGTATCGTTCAACTTCCTCAAGTCAACGCATATCCTTATCCCTCCTTGTTTTTTCTCCTGAACTACCATCGAGCTTATCCATTCTGATTCTTCCACTGGTTCTATGATTCCAGCTTCGAGCATCCTGTCAATCTCAACTTTGACTTTCTAATTATATATCGGGTTCAATATTTATGGTTGTTGTATGATTGGTCTCACTTCAACTCTGAGTGGTATCTTCATTTCTCCTAACTCTCCTTCTATACCCTTCATCTCTGTAAATGTTTTGGGGAACAGGTCGATGTATTCGTGCAGTAGCTTTTTTATGCTCTTTACCGTTTGTTCGTCCCAGTAATCTCCAATGCTAGCCATTTTGGGATTCTCCGCTATCCCAATGTTGACTTTCTTCACCTTGATTGGCCCAACAATGACTTATGATTCTATAGGTGGACCTTCCACTTCTCTTTCACCTTCCTCTTCCTCAATCTGAATATCGTGCGGATCGTCTCCATCTGGTGCTTCCTCCTGGACATGATAACACGACAACAATTATTTGACTGTCTGTATGTTCTGATGTTATTCTTCTGTTATGAGTTCGACTTCTAGTACCTTAATGAATAACACCCCTCTTATATGTTTAAGGGTTGCATATATGTTGGGGTTCTCATGCTCGAATGAGAAAGTGAATGTAAAATTATGTTGCAATCCGGTCCAGGTTGTAGTTCCTTTGCGCAATTCCTGGTCTGTGTACCAATTCATTGGTATTCCCTCTAGAGTATGTATGAAATAATGAGGCCATTCCTCTGGGGGTGTCATTTTCCACAGCATTCTACACTTCTTCAAGTGTTCCGCTAGTACCCTATGTCCATCATACTTATGTTGTTGGTTGTTTTTTTGTTCTACGTCGAACCTTCTGCGCAGTAACCACTTACATTGGTACCAATCTGTGATTGTCTTATTGTGTGTGCCCCACCATCTTACAGGTGTGGCCTTGAGTGCTATATCAAGTTATAGGAGTATTTGGTTCTCTACAACTTCATCCTCGTACTATGCCAAGAATACTTCTAGGTCATTTACTCTGTGGAAACTAGGTGGTTCCCTTATCTTTGTGCCTACCCATCTTACTGTGCGGTCTATTTGTGCACATCGCCTCGTGGAAACTTCATGTAGCCTTTGTTTCCAGTTCTCTAAACCGGTATCTAAGTCTGTCACACATGAAGTAATGCTCCACCAACTAAGTATCTCATCTGCAATTGGGTTCACGTAATCCTCATCATGCATAGTTGTTCTATACAACTGGTTGATTTCCTCTAAGTCTAAGAAAGTGGGTTCTATAAAACTTTCCCCTTCTGATGAGTCTAATGGTGCAATGACCCTGTATTCACCTGACTCAAATGTCATTTTCCATGTCTTTAAATCAATTATGGCTTGGTTTTCAAACGCCCAATCCAAACCAAGAAACACTGGATATGGTGTTGTGTCGTCCACTATTTCGATCACTTCAAAGTTTGCTTTAGTGTGCACTCCATCTAGGTCTATTGTCACTCCTTTCAGTCTACCGATTGGTAGGACTCTGTGTTGGTTTGCTAGTTTTAGTTGAACAGGTGAATATCCTAATGTGGGCTCTCCCATGCATTGCCATGTTTTCTTTGGTAATACATTAACTTTAGATCCTAAGTCCAGTATGATATCTCCCATGTTAAAATATTTGATGTTGGAATTTAACCTGAAATCCATACTTGTTCTTCTCCTTGTATGTAGGTGGTTGACTATTTTTTGTTCTATTTTTCCTTCTGTCTCTATGCTACATCTTTCTAATATGTTTTGAAATATTTTGATAGATGATGGATCATTTAATACTGTTACACATGATTGCAAAAAGCCTTTGATTGTACTTACTTATCCCATGGGTTGCAGTTCGTTGGTATGATCCAATAACAGAGGCATCTCATAGTCTGGTGCTTCCTTACTTTGTTGCACAGTTGAAGTCAACTCATTGTCGTCCTTTTGAAATTCTTGTCTAGCTTGTTTAAATATCTCCTTCTCCTTTTGCGCATTGAACTTCTTTCTTGGTTCGGTGTTATTCTTCACCCACTAGTGTTGTACTGGCTCTTGTTGGACTGCGTCGTTTCCTTTTTGGCTCCTCCGCGGGTAACTATATTGATGTTTCATCCTTCATCCCTCACTTCGGCTGAAATCCACTGAACATTCTAGTTGTTTTGGTTTCTCTTTTCCTGAATCTTTACTAATAATGTCGGGCACTCTTCCGTATCATGGTCCAATGTGTGACAATACATACACGTTGCAGGTGGAAGTGGACATTTCCTTGCATAATGTCTCGGTTGTTGACAATTGTGACATACCACTGGTCCTCTTCCAAAACCTCCTCTCTCTCGTCCTCCACCTATATAGCCTGCTCGATCTCCTCTAGGCGCATTGTACTGAGGTGCCTGATTGTACTGCGCAATGTTGTACTGAGGTTGTGATGTGTTGTACTGTGGTTGCGTGGTATTATAATGTTGCTACATAGTATTATACTACTATTACGCAGTGTTGTATGGGGATGGAACTTGGTTAAATTGTGGTGTGACTTGCCCTGTCATCATTTCTGCCTGCACTTTGTATGCATCTGATGTTCTCTTTCGCATCAAATCCATAGTTCTACAATCCTTGTCATCGTGGCCCGTTGACTTGCAAAAGTTGCAATATGAACTCTTTGGAACTATCTGGTATTTATGCATCATCAGGAAATGATATGGATCGTGGCCCGATTTATTACAAATTTAGCACCATAGTCCTCCTGTTGGTAATGGGTTTGGCATTCTTGTTGCCATATACTGCGCGAATGTTGGACATTCATTCTTGTGGTGACCTTCCATCCTGCATGTATTACACCAAATGGCTTCTCGTTTGTCCTTACTTTTACTTTGGTTTAGTTGGAACATTAATTTCTTCAAATCCTCCTTCAGTTCTTTGATGGCTGGATCCGTCTATTGATACTGGTTTTCTTCCAGTTGCAGGGCTACCTGCAGAGCCTCTACCTGCATCTGAAATTTTTTTTGCCGCAATGGGTATTTTAAGTGTGGAAGTAGTGCATTAACAAAAAAATGCCTATGTTTCATATCGATCATGAGATATTTCAACTTTCCTTTCAGGCGCTTGAATCTCTGGTCTATCTCCCATACAGATTCTCCCGGTTTTTGTCTAATTTCGATCATCTTGTTCATGTACTGATATTCTGAACTTGGCTTTTGGAACTCATTTATCAACAATTGTTTTATGTCGTAAATCGTTATGGTTGTCCCTAGTGGATTGTTGGTAGCTAAACTCATGTACCAATCTAGTGTGTGATACCTTAATGTAATCACTATTGTGCCAGTTTAGTATCTTCCTTTGTGATCTATTTTTCTTCCCAGATATTTTCATAGATGAACAAATGTTTTTCCAGGTCCTATGACGCTTCTCACTTAAACTCTGGTAACCTGATGGTGGGATCGTGTCCTACCATCCTGAACGTTGAACTACTACCTTCGTGAGGTCTAGATACTTGACTAGTGCTTCATGAACTGGCTCCTCCAGTTGTTTCTCCTTGTGTAGATGTACTTCCTGTTGTCTTTCTTCTCCCGAAATTTGGTTTTCTAAACGGTGGTGTTCTCTTTGGTGTGTTAGTCTCACATGGGTTTATGGGTTCCACACTGACATTAATATGGATAGGATTGTTTCCTTCAATTCTCATTCTTGGACCTCTCTTCTTCCTCTCATATGTTGCGCGTAGGATTTCCTCAATCTGCTCCACAGCCCGGAGATCCTCTACCTCTTCCTCGTCACTCGCCAAGCCTTCATGTGCGGCTACAACGCTCTTCTTTGTATTCACCTTATATTGGTAGGGTACTCCGCTACACGTCTTTCTAGTTGTCGCCATGATCTACTTGATCTAATCATCATCCATCATGATTGGGTCCAAGGGATCCTCCTTCTTTCCCTTATCCTTTTCTCCTTCTATTTCTCCTTTTTCTATCAGTGCTTCCCCCCTTCCCCCATGTACGCAAGGAAGTTTTATCTGTCTGACTCCATCTTCATTACACCTTTGTTGTATAGCAGTATCTTGATAGAAGTATGCAGCGATCTAATGTACCTTCATCTAGGTCTACATAGAAACTCTTGTTCCGTTGCATTGTACGACTTCGCCATATCTACCGCGAACTTTGTTATAAAGTCTGCCACAATACTGTCGAGCCAGAAATCTACTACGCGGGTGAATTTTTTGTTCACCTGCTGTAACTTCTCAATCTGTACTGGGGTCCACTCTAACTATTGGATCCGGTTCGTTGTGTGGTTTTCCTTCAACCTTAGTATCCACTCTTGCAATAAGTGTGGAACATCACAGAAAAAGACTTCATGAAAATTAGTAAACACGTATTTCTCAAGGTATTTGCGGGGTGTTACTCTAGGGTTTTTGTTATCCTTCTGTGAAAACTCCATCTCTTTTGTTCGTAGCCATCTTTTGATCTCCTCTTCTGTGGGATTCCACGGTCTCAACATCCCTTGCTAGTAGCTCATTGCTTTCTTATCTACTTTAGTATTCTCTTGATCTGCCTCCTGCATATATTTATGTATATTCTGACAGATATTCAACATACCTCATCTACTCAATCCTCCTTTGTTCCTACCAATGGAAAAAGAACCATTTGTTGGTTTGAGTTATATATTATGTTTGATTTTGTACTAAGTGACCCAGGGTTCATGTCTATTCGGGATTCCGACAAAGCCTCTAAAACTATCGGCCATCCTGGTGAACCAGAAGGAAACGTAGCGCACGGGGTGCACTACATCGTCTCACCTGAGATAGTCTTAATGGGTGGCTGCAATACTCATGTGCTTATAGCCTAGGATTGTGTAGGGGATCTGAGACTACGTACTAAGAGTTATATTGTATCTTATTAACGCAATACACCATTATTTTCTATTTATGCAGGAAATATAACAACTCATTCATCTAGCATATAAATATCTACTAAGACGATAAATAAACACATGAATTCAATCACATAACACGGATTTTACCATGGTTCACCCCTGGGCTACATCCACAAAGATATGGCTCTTAGCTCTTTTATTATCATCGTTCTGAAACTACAGCGTCGCGCACCTACAACTCTTCTCAGTGGGTTAAGATCTATATGAGGCAAACTAGATCGCATCAAGCTCCTCAGCCTGTGATATAACCCTCAATATCTACCCTCCTCGATCCTCTCTAGCTCAACAACTTACAAAAATAGGTCATACAGCAAAATATTACATAATATTCACTTCTTTGTATTTGTCTCTCTATATCTCTATTTTCTCATCATCTTCTTCTCACTATACCTCTCTATGAAACCTATGTTGTACACACCTACCACACTTAGAGGGGGGGTTGAATGAGTGTGGGGATAGTTTTCCAAAAAACTTCCCTCTACACAAAACTCATTAGTTAGCATTCAACATTTACTCATTACCCATTGTTGTCATTTCTAACCTAGTTAGATGTGAACATATATCAGCAACATAAATCAGCAATATATCATCAACATATCATCACCACAAGGAACACAAAGAACACAAGATGTATGTACAATTTTCTTTTTATTACAGACTACAATCCTTGGGGTTTTTCAGCAACAACTGAATAGAGTAAAACTCTACAAGAGCACTAGCTCTATAATGCAAGACTCAGCTTACACACTCAGCACCAACTGAGATGAGGCAACAATCCTCAACAGATATCAATCTGCAACAAGTACACAACCTGTCAGTAGTGCAACCCGCTTGTGTACGTGCCCTGGCTCACTACAGCTCGTGTATGTATGCAGCCAGTGTATACAACAGCCTGCGTATACCTTTTGAGCTATTAGGGTTTATCCTTCAAGATTAACTCAGATCCTCTGCAACCAATTTATCATTCTCTTTTGTCTCTCACTATCCAAACTGACCACCAGCCAGTCACAACACATCCAAGCTCTCCAATATCTTACTCATGCTCCACAAACAATCAATATGAATTCTAACTCAATCATGTATAAGAAACTAGTATACCATAGCAATCATATCACAACTAAATCACAAGAGTATTGCTCACTCCATCAACCAACATTAACCACATCATAGCAGCCATACCAAGAATTTCCTAAGCATTCACAACACAACAAGAAATACTATCCATCAAGACAATAATGTAACCATACCAGTGTCTCAGTGACAAATCTGAGCTCATAGAATGCAGATCTGGAACCTGCTTCGGTATTCAACAGCCAGTCATCATCTCAAACACAAATCTTCATGATTTTATCCATTGTACGCACCCTGTCCTCATACAGCTCGCGTATGTATGCGCTCTGGCCCATTACAGCCTGCGTACACCTTGGAATCTAGGGTTTCTGAAGCTCTGAGACTTTTGTCATCAAGATCTCTGATATTGTCGAAACTTTGATGCATCCATGAGATCCTTCTCACGCTCTCTTTCTCAAAATGGATCTTCAATCATGCTCACGAGATCCACACCAAAGATGCTCTCACAAGAAGCTCTCACAAGAATCTCTCACAAGAAGCTCTCCATTGATCCACAAAAAGGATGTTTTACAAGAGACCATTGCTATCTTATTTATACTTTCATCCTCTAGGTCACTTAACCCATTTCTAGGTCACTTAACCTATTTTCCTTA
>ML833920.1:35031-50622 GCA_009831015.1 Picea engelmannii
ATAATCCACCTTGACTTTGTCACTTTACTTTATCATTTAAATAATGATTTCTTCTTTTCAAGCACTTTGACTTCTTTGACCTTGTGGGCTTCAAGCCAACATGTGAGGGTCCTCCAACTTCGTAAGGCCATAACTCTCAAATCGTGAGGAGTTATGTGACATTCCACATACCACCGGAAATGGTATGACAAGAACTATCCATATAGGATAGTTTCACCAACAAATTCATTGATATTCATCTCATTATTCCATATACAAGCATGGGTCCTCCAACCATTCTTCTAGGATAACTCAATCCTCAAAGCATCTTCCCGTGAGGGATTTCACCATAAGGGGACCACTTTGGAGTTCATCCATTTGTGCACTTTATCAACCATGACAAGACAATAATAATTCATCTATACATTTTTCCAACAATGCATCATATACCAATGAAACCACATCGATCCATCTTCATCGTGTATCAATGACAACTCATTTATCCATATTCATCCATGCATTCTCATAAAGTACAATACATATTACATTACATCCATCATCAATCAATCAATCTTTTGACATCAATCAATCAAACCATTGGAATCAATGACAACATGATCTAGCAATCTCCTCCTTTGGCATTGATGGCAATACCAACACTGATGTCAACACCAATTACCAATTATTTATGTCAACGTGTAGATAAGGCATGCTCTACATCAATAGTCAATGTGACTATCTCTCCCCATCAATAAACATCAATCACTTCAATGTGATTAACTCTCCCCCTTTGACATCAATGGCAAAGGGGCATTCTCCTCTTGGGGTTGCTCCCCCTGTCTAAGTGCCTTTGATCTTCCTCTAAATAATATCTCCCCTTTTGAACAAGGGATATCACTCTGATGTAATTCTGAAGATACATCGAACATCCTCCCCCTGTGACCATTACTCCCCCTGGAATTATGCCTCTGTGCTCTTTCTTCAAATATAGGGCTCTTTTCTAGGTATGCATCTGATAACTATCTCCTCCTATAATCATGGGAAGAAGAATGACTCCCCCTATGGGTATGTCTCCCCTATATTTTCTACAAGATGAACATTGTGCTACCATATAATGATTATTGGACCTGTTCATGCATCAAACACATGCCATATCAAGCATCATGAAGCAAAAGATATGTCAACAATGAAATAAAGAATCATGAGAAAAATATCAACCAAGTGCATCCTGTACAAAATGTGTTCTCATCATGCACAACACCTATGTACATCAACCATGTGCATCCACCAATATGACAAACAATGTGTCATATCACTCATGATATGTTTCCATCATGAACCAAGTACCATAACCATGTATCAAACAAATACCAATTTTTGTACTAATCAAGTAATACCAATGGTGTACTATCATGCAGTAACTATAGATCATCAATGATGTACAACATGATCAATTTTTCAACCACATGTCCTAATGTGTATCCCATCCATATGTTGCATGCATCAAGATTTCCAACAAGTAATCTTCCAATACATCATCAAGATATATCACATAACCAAGGTGTCATAACCAGCATTGTTCTTCAATAGAAAATGCATCAATCCAAACGCATGGGTTAGTGCCATGCACCCAATATTTTATTTTACATAATCCAATAGATGAACATTTAAACCTGCAGCAAAACAGTGTCAAAACCTGTAACAAACAATGTCAAACCCTGCAACAGAGTGTTATACCATCACATCAAGCTGCAACCCATGTGCATTGCCTTTTTCCCAAGGTTTTACCACATATACGTGTTCGGCTGCAAAATAACTCAAGTATGTACGCGACCTATACAAGGTCAGCTCACATATGTATGCAACTAATACCACTATCACCCGTGTATGCTTCAGTAGATGACACACTTGAGCCTCCTTTAAGGCTTCCATTTTTCTCTGGATGCTCAGTCTTCTTCACCAACTTCTGAAGGTGTCCCTGCTTCTCTGAACTTGAGCTCTGAGTTTCCATTTTTGCAAAGATGTCTCCCTTCCTTACTTCATTCCTTCTTATATCCATGCTATGTGAAGTCCTCATCATGGACCTTCTTCTTGTGTTCCAGCAATCTTGGGATTTGTGGCCAAATCCACTATAGTTGTAGCATCTCATAGTGTTACAATGAACATCAATGTGTCCTACTTGATCACATCTCCAACACCTTATGGTGTTATAAAATCTTCCATTACATCTCCTTTCATAAGCTCTACATTCAAAAGATTTGTGACCATATTCATTACATGAATAACAATGCCCATGAAAAATACATTCATACCTTTGCTTTGGTGTCCCAAGAATAGCTTCTTGATGTCTTCCTTGCTTTGTTGTTTTGAAATTTTCCTTGCCTTGTGTAGATGGTTGCTTTGAAACATTGTCTTCCTTCTTTGATGGACTTACCTCATGCTTATTTTAGGTGCTTTCTTCAGCATGTGTAGCTTCTTCTTTGTATCCAAGTCCTGATTTATCACATGGTGATCTTTGACTTTCCAATAAATCATCCAAGATTCTTGAGGTATTCAAGAATTTGTTTGACTTTTCTACCTTCTTTCTAAGGTCAACAATTTCATCTTCTAACTTACAACATGACTCTTCCTTTTCATTTATGTGATTCTTCAATAGTTCCTCTATTCTTTTGGATTCTTCAATTTGGGTCTTGAGATGGACAATGGTTTCAAAACTTTTTCTAATCTCATCATCTACATTCATATATTCTTTTCCATTCTTTAATCTTGTGATCACTTCTTCCTTTTATTCTAATTGAGTCTTATTGCTCTCTTCTTGTTCTTTGAGCATTTCCTTTAATTTCAAGATGTGCCTTAGACTCCTCCTAAGAAACTTCTTACTGTTATCTGAAAGATAGTTATAGTCTATATAATAATGATCACTTCTATATCTATATAAACCCTCTTCAACTTCCTTTTGAAGTTTTAATAGATTTTCTTCTATTCTTTTCATGGGATAATTACCATCAAACTTTACACAAACTATTTCTAGATCTTCTTCTTCACTTGTAGAGAAAAATCCATCATCATCATTGCAATCAAGGGTTTTTGAGGGTTTTTTACCTTCATTTGAAATATCTTCACGATCTTCCTTTTTGCCAACATCAAAACATAATTATTTTCCTTCATTTGAAATGTCTTTAAGATCTTCCTTTGTGCTATCATCACTTGATTCTTTATCTTCACTTGAAATGTTTTCAAGATCACATTTAGAAATAATACAATCAAGGGTTTTTGGAGATTCTTTACCTTTAATGATCTTGATGGAGTGATCTGCAATATCTTCATTCTCCTTCTTGCTTTGATATGTCTCCTCTAGCTTTAGCCATATATCCTTAGTGGAAGTGCATTGTCCCATGCTCTCTTTGATAGGGCTTGAGAGTCCACTAAGAATGGTCTTGAGAGCCAATGCATCATTCTTCTTTCCTTCCCTTTGAGCTGCAAACTTTGACTTTTTCTTCAATGAAACTGATCCACCAATGGTTTCCTTCCAAATAGCTTCTCTCATTTCCTTCAAATGTACTCTCATCTATATTCTCCAAGCAGAATAGTTTTCCTCATCAAGGATTGGAACTTCATCATCCATTTGTGTGTCTATGGATCTCCTTCAAGCTTGTTAAGGCTTGTTGTGAAGGTCTTCTATGATACCAATTGTTGGACACACCTACCACACTTAGAGGGGGGGAGTGAATGAGTGTGGGGATCTTTTCCCAAAAAACTTCCCTCTTACACAAAACTCATTAGTTAGCATTCAACATTTACTCATTACCCATTGTTGTCATTTCTAACCTAGTTAGATGTGAACATATATCAGCAACATAAATCAGCAATATATCATCAACAAGTCATCACCACAAGGAACACAAAGAACACAAGATGTATTTACAATTTTCTTTTTATTACGAACTACAATCCTTGGGGTTTTTCAGCAACAACTGAATAGAGTAAAACTCTACAAGAGCACCAACTCTATCATGCAAGACTCAGCTTACACACTCAGCACCAATTGATATGAGGAAACAATCCTCAACAGATATCAATCTGCAACAGGTACGCAACCTCTCAGTATTGCATCTCGCGTTTGTACGTGCCCTGGCTCACTACAGCCCGCGTATGTACGCGTCCAGTGTATACAACAGCCTGCATATACCTTCTGATTTATTAGGGTTTATCCTTCAATATTAACTCAAATCCTTTGCAACCAATTTATCATTTTCTTTTGTCTCTCACTGTCCAAACTGACCACCATCCAGTCACAACACATCCAAGCTCTCCAATAGCTTACTCATGCTCCAAAACCAATCAATATGAATGCTAACTCAATCATGTATAAGCAACTAGTATACCATAGAAATCATATCACAACTGAATCACAAGAGTATTTCTCACTCCATCAACCAACATAAACCACATCATAGCAGACATACCAAGAATGTCCTAAGCATTCACAACACAACAAGCAATATTATCCATCAAGACAATAATGTAACCATATCAGTGTCCCAGTGACAGATCTGAGCTCATAGAATGTAGATTTGGAACCTACTTCAATATTCAACATCCAGTCATCATCTCAAACACAAATATTTATCATTTTATCCATTGTACGTGCCCTGTCCTCATACAGCCCGCGTATGTACGCGCTCTGGCCCATTATAGCCCGCGTACACCTCAGAAGCTAGGGTTTTTGAAGCTCCGAGACTTTTGTCGTCAAGATCTCTTATATTTCTGAAACTTTGATGCATCCATGAGATCCTTCTCATGCTCTCTTTCTCAAAATGGATCTTCAATCATGCTCAAGAGATCCACACCAAAGATTCTCTCACAAAAAGCTCTCACAAGAATCTCTCACAAGAAGCTCTCCATTGATCCACAAAAAGGATGTTTTACAAGAGACCATTGCTATCTTATTTATACTTTCATCCTCTAGGTCACTTAACCCATTTCTAGGTCACTTAACCTATTTTCCTTATTTTTAGGGTTAACCACTTTCCATAAATAGAAAGTTCTCCAATATTTTATCATTTAAATATTCCTTCTTGATTTTGTCATCTCCCTTTATTATTTAAATAATACACCTTGACTTTGTCACTTTACTTTATCATTTAAATAGTGATTTCTTCTTTTCAAGCACTTTGACTTCTTTGACCTTGTGGGATTCAAGCCAACATGTGAGGGTCCTCCAACTTTGTAAGGCCATAACTATCAAATCATGAGGAGTTATGTGACGTTCCACATACCACCGGAAATGGTATGACAAGCACTATCCATCTAGGATAGTTTTACCAACAACTTCATTGATCTTCATCTCATTATTCCATATACAAGCATGGGTCCTCCAACCATTCTTATAGGATAACTCAATCTGCAAAGCGTCTTCCCATGAGGGATTTCACCATAAGGGGACCACTTTGGAGTTCATACATTTGTGCACTTTATCAACCATGATAAGAAAATAATGAGTCATCTATACATTTTTCCAACAATGCATCATATACCAATCAAAGCACATCGATCCATCTTCATCATGTATCAATGAAAACTCATTGATCCATATTCATCTATGAATTCTCATCAAGGACAATACATATTACATTAGATCCATCATCAATCAATCAATATTTTGACATCAATCAATCACTTAACATCAATCAATGACATCAATCAATCAAACCATTGGCATCAATGACAACATGATCCAACAACCTATGTATCTATATTTTTACATTCCTGGATCGCTAGCCATTACAAAATATTTCAAAAACCCTAACCATAACGTCGTTAGGTCTTCCATGTTGTCACTTCCCTCGTGCACGTCTTCTTTCCCAAAATCGCCTTTCTTTCCGCTTTGACCTACTCTACGAATAATTTGAATACTCTATGAAGAAGTTATGATTTTTTTACCCAGAACACATGTTTAAGACTTAGAACAAATCATCACAAGACTTCATCTTCCCTTGTGTAATATACCAAATATAAAAGGTATGCAGAATAGAAATAAAATAGTAGAAATGGCAGAATAACAGCAATATAACCAGAATAATCACCACAATAACATTGAAATTATATAAGAATAACAACAGAAATAGCACTTTGATTCTGAGAGCAATGTTCACGGGCCTCTTCAAGGGGGAAACCTCAAGTCGAGCAGATCTCTATTACAATAATATCCAAGCTAGGGTTCTCATACCATCAACTCCTATTTATACTAAATATGTCTATCAAAAGAAGCATCTAGAGGAAGATCCTTCTAGAAGCGGAAGCTTCTATTAGGTCTTCTTACATTCGACTTATTCTATTTTATTACAAGGCCTTATTAATATTGACCTTTATTACATATGAATATATTGTTCTACCTATGTGCGGGTTAGGACCCTAACATGTCCTCCCCCTTAAAAACAACCTTGTCCTCAAGGCTTGAGATGTGGAAATCGTTGCACAATGGTAGTTCGTTCCCAAGTGGCATCTGCTAGAGTTGTATATTTCCATTGGATTAACACTTCCTTGATGGTTCTCTGATGTAGGAGACGCTCACGCTGGTCCAAAACTGCTTGTGGTTGTAGCCAAATAGATCCTTCTTCGGCTCACTCGGGAAGGTTGGTTTGAATTTGGTACTTAGTTCTGATCACCTTCTTTAAGTAGGAAACATGAAAAATAGGATGTAGCTTCAAATGACTGGGAAAAGCTAACTGATAGGCCACCTATCCCATATGCTTGAGAACTGTATAAGGACCATAAAATTTGGGTGATAGCTTCTGACAATGCTCAGCCTTGAGGGAATTTTGCTTGTAAGGTGGCAGGTGAAGAAACACCTTATCCCCTTCTTCAAATTGACGTTCAGAGTGACCTTGATCTGCTTGTTGCTTCATGTGATTATGTGCCATGACTAAATTCTCTTTGAGGGTATGGAGAATAGCCTCTCGAACTGTAAGTGTTTGGTCAACTGCCTGGACCTTCGAGACACCAGGTAAGAATGAGAGAACTGAAGGTGGCTTCTATCCATATACTGCTTCAAAAGGAGTCATGAGTGTAGTTGTATGGTATGAAGTGTTATACCACCATTCAGCTAGGGGTAACCATTGAGCCCACTGATTTTGCTTTTCCAAGGAAAAACACCTCAAATATGTTTCCAAACACTTGTTGACAACTTATGTTTGACCATTATTCTGGGGATGATAAGTTGTACTGATATGCAATTGGGTGCCTTGTAGCTTGAACAGTTCTTGCCAAAAATTGCTTGTGAAAGTTGGGTCATGATCAGAAACAATAGAGTGTGGCATGCCATGAAGCTTGAAGACCTGATCCATGAAAATTTGATCCACCGTGGATGTTGTAAACGGGTGTTGAAGAGCACAGAAATGATCATACTTGGAAAGGGGATCAACAACCACCATGATGACTAATTTATTTCCCGATTTGGGTAAGCCTGTAATAAAATCCATAGAGATGTCCTTCCAAATAGCAAGTGAAATTGGGAGCGATTGTAGTGTGCCCGGAGATTTGATTGTTTCTCCCTTGTTGCGTTGACACATATCACATTCGGTGACAAAATTACGAATGTCATGTTTCATACCATCCTAGAAAAATGAACGTTTGACCCTGTCATAGGTTTTGGTGAACCCGGAGTGCCTTGTTGTCGGTGTAGCATGAAGCTCAGAAAGTGTTATGGATTTAAGATTTGATTGTTTACTTAAATACAAACGGCCTTTGTATCAAAGCTCATCATGGAGCCAAGAGTACCTTGGGGGAGCTGGAGCACTAGACTACAATTGTTGGATCAACTGCAAACTTTTGGGATCTTGTAGCCATTCCTGGAGAATGGCTTGGATCCAATCTGGTGCAATGAAGGAAAGAGAAAAAAGGGTTCCTTCATCTTCATATTTGTAGGAAAGTGCATCCGCAACCACATTTTCTTTGCCTTTCTTGTAAATGATCTAGTAATCATATCCAAAGAGCTTAGTTACCCATTTTTGTTGCTCCCGGGAGGAAATGCGTTGTTCTAGAAAATACTTGAGGCTTTGATGGTCTGTCTTAATTTGGAAGCGTTGCCCCAATAGATAAGGGCACCACAAAGAAACGACATGCAGAATAGCCAACATTTCCTTTTCATAGATATATTTGCCCATATTTCTTTCATATAGTTGCTTGCTGGTAAAGGCCAAAGGTTGACCCTCTTTCATAAGGACATCACCAATTCCTTTCCCTAAAGCATCACATTCCAAAACAAAGTTCTTTGTGAAATCGGGAAGGGCCAGGACTAGAGTGGTGCACATGGCCATCTTCAAGGTTTGAAAAGCTTGAGCAGCAGGTGGAGTCCAAGTGAAAGAGTTCTTTTTTAGGAGAGCAGTGAGAGGTGCTGCAATCTTTCTATAATTCTTAACAAACTTGTGATAATAACCTGTTAAGCCCAGAAATCCACGTAAGATTTTGAGAGTCTTTGAGTGAGGCCAGTCTTGCATAGCTTCAATATTTTTGGGATCCACCCTGACGCCATCCTTGCCAACTAGATGACCCAGGTACTCTACTTATGAGGTGCCAAAAGCACATTTAGACTGTTTTAGGAAAAGTTGGTGCTGAGAGAGTAGATGGAGAACTCAATCCACATGAGCAAGATGTTATGTCCAGGTCTTGCTATAGATGAGGATATCATCAAATAAAACTAGGACAAAATGATGAAGAAAAGGATGGAAGACATGATTCATGAGGCTTTGGAAGGTGGAGGGGGCATTACACAAGCCAAAGGGAATGACCAAAAACTCATAGTAGCCCTCATGAGTTCTAAAGGCAGTCTTGGGAATGTATACCTCTTTCATATGTATATGGTGGTATCCCGAATGAAGATCAAGTTTAGTAAAGAATTGGGCGCCACTCAGTTCGTCCAGGAGGTCATCAATGACAGGAATGGGAAATTTTTCTTTAATGGTAAGTTTGTTGAGGGCATGGAAGTCAGCACACATTCGCCAAGAACCTTCTTTCTTTAGGACCATGACCACAAGAGAAGAGTAGGGGCTCATACGAGGGCAGATAATGCCTGCATTAAGGAGTTCCTGGACCATTTTCTCAATTTCATTTTTTTAGGAAAAGGGGTGACGATACGGATGGATATTGGAAGGAAGGCTTCTGGGTACAAGGGGAATGGAATGATCATGAACACCACGTGAAGGAGGGAGTCCCTGGGGAGTGGAAAATACCACTTGATGTTTAGAAAGGATGGCTTGGAGGTATTGCGACACCGAGGATGTTTTTGTTGCTTGTATGGCATGGAGTTGAGAAATAACACCAGAATGACCCTTTTTTAGCAGCTTTTCCATGCGATGGGAACTAATGATATTAGGTGAACCAGTGTTGATGCCTTGGAACTTATATTGGTGGCCCTCCTGGTCAAATTGCATGGTTAATTCCTTAAAATCCATGAGAATGGGACCCAAAGTCCTTTGCCAATCTGCACCCAACACAATGTCACACCCGCCCATGTCTATAGAAAACATATGAGATTTCAGGTGGTAGTCACCAATTTGGAGACGCACATTTTCACAACGTCATCCACATTTCATGGAGCCACCATTCGCAATCATGATTTGGAAATTATTGTCGACATGGATGTAGCAATGAGTTTCTTGGGCAATGCGGCGATGAATAAAATTATGGGTGCTTCCACTATCAACCAGAATGATGACCTTCCAATGCTTGATGTAAACGATTAGCTTGAGGGTTTGGGGAGCGGAGAAGCCAATGAAAGAATTGAGGGAAATGACCAGTTCTACTTCGGGAGGGTCTGAGGGAGGGGTTATGTCGGGGCTTTTAGGTGACTTAGACAAAAGGGTAGTTTCAATATCCTCTTCCAAAATATCCTCGGAGATGGCCATAAACAACTTTTGTTCCTTACACTTGTGGCCCGGGAAATATTTGTCATCACAATTATAACAAAGGCCTTTGAGTTGGCATTCAGCCATTTCAGCTCTGGTCAATTTTTGGATCTTTAGTGGAGCGGAGGGAGTAGTGGGATTTACTGGTTTAGGGCGAGGGATAAAGGAGGGTTTCTGGTTTTGAGAAGATATAGCTTGTTGTGCTTATTTATCTCTTTTAGTAGCCTCCACCCAACTCTGAGGCCGAGCCATGAGGACATGGGCCTGAATCTCATCCTTGAGGCCACTGATAAAACATTCTCGGAAAAAGGCATCAGACATGCCCTCTGTCCGAAAAGCCAAGTGCTCAAAGGTAGCTATAAAGTCTTCCATTGTTCCTGATTGTTTCAACTTTGTCAAATGGCCCAAATGTTTGGTGTCAGTGTCAAAGCGTTAATAAATCTCTACCACAAAGTGTGTCCAAGCAATATACCCTTGACGAGAAGTTTTTCTCCATTGCCACCATTGTCAACGTTCTTGATCTAGATGGAGAACACCATACCGGAGTTTGTCCAAGTCATTTGTAATGTCATATAAAGAGAAATAATGCTCCATTTGGGTTACCAACTAGTGGGGGCTAAGCCATCAAATTTTGTCACATCCACCCGCGAAAGGCGTAGGTCACGTTGAAAGTGATGGTTCTGAAAGTTATGGGAATGAGAGGAATGGTCACCTTTAGTATGTGGAGGTGAGGAAGAGGAAGGGTTATTTGTAGGGATATGCAGTTTGGTGCAGAGTGACGAAAAGACAGATTCAAGCTGGGTGGTGAGGTCTTGTTTGATTTCCTCCATTGAGGACTGCATGGTTGTATTGATGGTGGCAACATTGGCACTGAGTTGTTTCACTTCTTGTTGGGTCTCGATGAGACCAGATTGAAAGGTGTTGAAGCGAGCTTCCAAGTCTTGGCTACGGGTATGGGCCATGAGGATGGGGGAACTGAAAAGGGGCGGGCGGGGTCAAAATTTTTGCCAAAAAATGATATGGATGAATGTGATAAGGGAGAAGAGATGAATCCAATGGAATAGGTCTCAAATAATGGTGAAAAAATTTCCAGACTTGTTTTTTTTTTTTTTACACCTACGGATTTATACTCCAGTCTGAAGAATACTGCAGAGAGTAAATTCCCAAATGCTTAACTAGAAAGAAATGTGTATTTACTTGGCAACCCTAACACGGTTGTGTGGCAATAGATCTTGTCTGTTTTTATTTTTTTATTTTTCTGTCCCCAAGGGTTAGGTATTCAAGGGTTCTACAGACAAGGGTTTGCCCTGTGCCATAGCTCTCTGATATACATGCGGGGTCCAATAGTAGTACTCGGCCCAATATCTCAAGGCACTAACTAAGCAGGATAGACCATACCCTTAGCTGAACTACCCGACTACCCAAGTACTAGAGAGTATCTTCCCAAGTGTTGTTATCGGTGACACAATAGCAGTCAGGTGGCCGATCGGTTTATCTAAAGAGGGCTTCAGGAAATCTAGGCCGATTCGTACACATGTGTTGTCTAATGCGCTACCACTCGAAGGGGTACCAACAGGGGTTACAAGGGTGGCCAACAGATGTGCACTTAAGAACCACTTGTATTTCATGCGTGTATGAATCCCTCAACCGCGGGTTTATGCGTGTAACAACAGATCTCTGTGGCTTAAAGACGTTGGAATACGTCTCTATCCTAAAAAAACATTTACCTACAATTTCTCCCAAGGAAAGTGCTCTGATACCACTTGTAATATACCAGATATAAAAAGTATGCAGAACGGAAATAAAATGCTAGAAATGGCAGAATAACAGCAATATAACCAAAATAATCACCACAATAACACTGAAATGATATAAGAATAACAACAGAAATAGCACTTTGATTCTGAGAGCAATGTTCACGGGCCTCTTCGAGGGGGAAACCTCTAGTCGAGAAGAGCTCTATTACAATAATCTCCAAGCAAGGGTTCTCATACCCTCGACTCCTATTTATACTAAATATGTCTATCAAAAGAATCATCTAGAGGAAGATCCTTCTAGAAGTGGAAGCTTCTATTAGGTATTCTTACATTCGACTTATTCTATTTTATTGCAAGGCCTTATTAATATTGACCTTTATTACATCCGAATATATTGTTCTACCTATGTGCAGGTTTGGACCCTAATACCTTAGAATTGTTGGGTTGCTATATTCTTTGTATTGAAAATCTAGTCAAGGTGAATCGACTGATGGTTGGAAGTCGAGGTGGATCGACAACTGTCAAGGTTGAGGTGGATTGATAGCAAGTCGAAGTTCGAGGGAGTCAACCGGGTAATGTTGAACTTGAATATATCGATGGAAAGTCAACCAAAAAGAGTTCGAAGTGCGGGCGTGAGATGACTGACTAGAGATCGAATGAAGGACCAATTGGTAGTCGATTGGTAACCCAACTTAGAGTCAATTGTAACAAAATCCTAGGATTTGTGGGATTTGTGGGATTTGTAGACAATGATATCCATGGATTTGTAATCTCTTTTGGGCTCCAAGTATTTAGGGTTTTTCCTGTCGTAAAACCTATAACAATGTGTGTTGTCAGGCTGTAAAGGATAATGAGTGAATCAATATCTTTAGAGTAATCTTTAGATGTAGGTTGTTGGTCATGCATATGTAAGCCAGATTGGCTATAGGGTTGTTTTTTCACATGCGAGAGGGTATGGTGTCGATTGTGTCTTAGGTGTGGACTAAGGTTAGACATGTAACCTTTTATTTTGATTGAATAAAAAAACAAGAGAGAAGAACACTCAAAGGAATGTTGGTTTTCCTGGTTAAGGGTTTCCAGGGTAAAATATTGGTGTATTGTGTGATTGCTTGTGTCATTTCCGTTCTTTATTAAGTTATTCTTCTCTTTTGCTAATATTAGTGTGGAAGTGTCTTTCATTTCCTGACATGTGGTATCATATCTTAGGTATTCCCTGAAAATTGAGTTATTAGAGCAGTGTTATGCGTTGGCGAGTATATCAGATCTTGATTTTCCAATCTTGAATTTGAGAACTAAACCCTAGGTACAGTAAGAGTCATAAGTTATAAGCCCAGTGGGTTAGCTCAAGTGGATGAGTTCTGTTGTTTTCTCGACTAAGGTTCTAGAGTCGAATCCCTAGCCAAGAGCCTATTTAGGGCCTCACTTGATGTCCCCACCGAGTTAGGCCCGTAATCAGGTCGAATGGTTTACCCTTTTTACCATCCATGAAATGTGGTGAATTACTCGGGGGTTTCCTGTGTTGTATTCCCAGGAAAAAAAGAGTCACAAATTGTGTTAAAGATCGTGGTAAAGAATGGCGAGTAGTTCCAGAATAGAGATAGAAAAATTCAATGGCTAGAATTTTGAGATTTGGAAGCTTAAAATGGAAGATATTCTTAGAGATAGAGAACAATGGACAATAGTCTGTCCAGGTACCCATATGATAGTGATTTTGATGCAATAATGGGAGAAAATCGAAAGAAGAGAAACAAGTACGATCTGTATGTGTCTTGCAGATTTGGTTTTGTTGAATATCTCAAGTGAAGATTCATCCAAGAAACTGTGGGACAAGATGGGAATCTTATACCAGTCAAAATATCTGGTAAATAAGTTGTTTCTCATAAACAAATTGTATCTTTTGAGGATGAGTGATGGAATTTTGGTGACTGAGAATTTAAATGCATTTAATATCATGTTAAGCCAATTATCATCTATGGATATTAATATCATTGATGAGAAGAAGTGTATCAGCCTATTATGTTCTTTTACAGACTCTTGGGATATCTTAGTTGTGGTTATTGGGAGTAATACAACCACATTAGCACTAGATGACGTGATTTCTTCTCTGTTGTTGGAAGAAATGAGAAGCAAGAACATGGAAGGATTGACCAAATATGCTCTAGTAGTGAGAGGTCAACCGATAGACAGAGATAAATGAATATTCTCCAGTAGAAAGTTCAAGTCGAAGCGTAGATCTAAATCTCTGGTTTAGTTGACATGAAGGTGTTGGAAATGCGGCAAAGTTGGGCATTATAAATTAAGGACTATAATTTGAAGGCAAAAAAAGTTAGTGTTGGATCCGACGAGAAGAAGTCGACTGAGCGAAAGAAACCCTTAGAGAAAGGAGGTGATGAGTATATGGAATCAACCAGTACACATTCAGATCAAGATGTTTTGTTGATCGAATCAAGAGCATCCTATCATATGACACCACAAAAATAATGGTTAAGTGAATATGAAAGATATGATGGGGGTGATGTGTTCTTAGGAGACAACTTGACAACCAAAATTTTTGGATGGGGAAGAGTTTGATTGACACTGCAGGATGGGAGGAAAAGAACCCCTCCAAGTGTGCTTCACATTCCTAGTTTGGCAAGAAACTCGATATATGTCAGCAAGATGAGTGATACAGGTGTGCATACTTTGTTTCAGAAGGATTTGTGCAATATGGTCAGAGGTGTGATGGTCTTAATGAAAGGATTTCGTATTGGTACCCTTTACAAGTTGTTATGGAATGTCGACTCGACTGGATGCAATAGCATCGTTTCTCCTAAAATAGAATCGACTGCGAATCGACTTGAATCTATGTCGATACAAAATTGACTCAACTCAAGCTAAGTCAGTTCAAATTGACTCGACAAGACATGATGAACTCGATCCGACCAGGCTATGGCACGAGAGGATGGGACACATTGAAGAAAAAGGACGTCGAGCTATGCAAAGAAAAGGTATGGTCGAAGTTTTTCTTGAATGTGGGTTAGAAGTTGACTTTTGTGAACATTGCATATATGGAAAACAATTTTGGTGCGGTTCCCATATGGAGCGGCAAGGGAAAATGGGATTCTATAATTGGTGCATATTGATGTGTTTGGCTTGGTTACAGTGCCTTAAATTGGTGGATCCATGTATTATTTCTCCTTTATAGATGAATTTTCCAAGAAGACATGAATATATTTCCTGAGGAAGAAATCATAGGTTTTCAAGAGATTTAAGGAGTTCAAAGTGTTGATTAATTGGGTTGGTCGTCATTGATGTCAACCCTTGAAGAAAGTTTGGTAGCGAATTCTGGTAGCACAGAGGTTTGGGTAATGGACCCAAGTTTGTTTGATGGATAATGGTATGTGTTTTGATATATTTGCAGGTAAGACTATTCTAGATGGATAGTACATGTCATGCCATTTTCGTTAGTATGTGGAAGGTCACATAACTCCTCATGGTTATAGAGTTATGGCCATGTGAAGTTAGAGAGCCCTCATGAGTCATCTAGAAACCCCAAAAGGTCAAAGTAGTCAAAGTGGTTGCAAAGAAGAAATTGTTTAAATAATAAAGAGAAGTTATGAGTGTACTATAAGTCAAAGTGGATAAAAAATAAATTATTTAAATAATGAAGTTAATGGATAAATTACTAAGTGGACAAGTTGTTGTAGGAAAATCTGCCTGCGGACAAGTAGATTGACCTCTAAGGCTTGACCTTAACCCTAGACAGAAAAGTGCTTATCATGGACACTGAATTTCTTTCGAATCTATCTAAGCCTAATGCATGAGAAAGAAGAATAACAGAAGTACCTTTTAACCGACGTTTGTCCCTGCACGCTCCGAGTTGCGCTCCAATCCTTTGCTTCTCGTTGATGGCTGTGGACAAATGAAGATACGACCACTTCCTACTCTATTGACATTAGCTTGAAAACAGA
>ML833921.1:25817-47391 GCA_009831015.1 Picea engelmannii
TCCAGTCGAGACACTCACCATGGTGCTAGACTCTTGCGGCCACGAGACCTTCGGATGGCCCCACCTCTACGAGACATACCCTGACTTCTCCACTACCTACCAAATGTTGGGCGCCAACTCAATGGTCACTAATTTCCATCTTCAGGACAAGTTTTTATGTCGTCTGGGCCATCTCTGCGTTCCATCAAGAGAGCAAGCGAAGTTGATTTGGGAATCTCACTACAGTCGGGTGGCAGGACACTTTAGCATCGAAAATATAGTGGCAGTGCTGCAAAAACATTTCTATTGTTCGAAACTTCGATAGGATGTCGGCAAGTATATCAGGTCCTGCACCACCTATGCTATTTCCAAATCGACCACTAAGAAATAAGGCATGTACACCTCTCTACCTACTCCTAAAAGGCTGCGGGAATCCATCTCAATGGACTACATGCTGAGCCTCCCATCCACCAAGAGGAGAAATGCATTTGTTTTTATAGTTGTTGATCATTTTTCCAAGATGGTGATTCTAGCTGCCTGTAAGAAGAACATCACAACAGAAGCCACTGCTAAGCTCTTATTTAAATGAGTATGGGTACATTTTGGGATCCCACAAACCATTATCTCAGACCATGAGAGTTTGTTCCTCAACACATTCTGGTCGAGCCTCTGGTCACTGCTAGATACCAAGATCACCAAATCCACTGTCTTCCACCCCCAAATAGATGGCAAAACTGAGGTTATCAATGGGATGATTATACATATCCCACACATGGAAAATTAAAAACACCCCTGCCCATGGGATGAGAGTCTTCCCTATGTCCAACATAGCCAGAATCGATCCTTGCATAACTCAACTGGCCACAACCCCTCTCAGGTGGGGTTGGGATTCCAACCATTGGACCCCATGGATGTTGCACTACTCCTGGTGACCACCTCGATGGACTCATCCCCTGCTCCACCAGAAGATGAAAAAGCCACCTTGTTGATTGAGTGGATCCAACAAATCTGCCAATAGGTTCAGGATATTCTACAGAATTCTAATGCCAAGTACAAGCAACGCCATGATCAACATCAGGTGCCACATAAGTTTAAGGTGGGAGACAAAGTTTGGTTGCACTTGCAGAAAGAACGCCTTACAGGGCCCCATCAGAAGATTTTCCCACTCTGTTATGGGCCGTACACAATCACCAAGACTATGGGTGACAATTATTTTGAGCTCAACATTCCCCCTTTCCTTGGCCTGTACCCAATTTTCAATGTGGCTCTCCTTTGGACATATTTCCCACCATTATTGGACACCTCAGAGATAGAAGAGAAATTGACACCAATAGACATCAACCATGATTGCACGCAACAGGATTCCAGTGATCAGATTGTGGACACACAGATCAAGGGCACTCAACAACAAATGATCCGTCTTTATCAAGTTGTCAAAGCAGGGCAACTCTTGCACAAAGGCAAGTGGCTCACCCGGGGCCGAATTCAGCAGAAATTTCCCCATCTGATGGGGGAACTCAACAAAATGGAGACCATTTATTCATAAGGAGGGAATATTGACCCAGGTGGATATCGATGGCCACCCACCTTTCCAACTCGCTCAAAACAATTTTCTGGCAATTTTGGCAATTTACTATTTTTAGCATTTTTTAACTTCTGGGGCCATTTTAAGGGCCTAAACGAAGGTTTTTCAAGATCGATATTCTCAATGATATTCAAAGGCTCTTATTGATCCCCCAAAATGAATCTCCTTGATGATACCTTTCCAATGGGCTATTCTGCGCCTAAAACAGAGATCGTATGCAAAAGTTACGACCCCGGGAAGTTGATGTACTAACTTACCCAAATGGGACCCACATGAATTTTGACGCTTCATATCCTAGGGTTAGGTTTTTGGATGTCTAGAGTTTTTGAAATTCCTTTTTATCATAAAAATGCCTTCATAGTCTCATTGTAATCATCTTCTTGCGAATGAGGGTAGCTATCACATCTCTTCTTAGAGATAAGCCACCACCATTCCAACAAGCTTGTTTTCCACTGCATTTTACAGTTTCAGCTTATTTCCTTATTGAATAGAAAACCAATTTTACTATATCTCTTTTATTTTGTGTTAAGCATATTTTAATAATCTGTATTCATTTCGTTTTGCTCATAAAATCAATATTAATTTGAGTATTTCATTTTATGCATATGTGACATATGATTGATTATAGTATGATTTTGTATATGGATCATTAACAATGTTTCGTCGATGGATGCAGGCTGAAGGATGTTAGTTAATCTTACTCACATAAGGAGTAAAGCATCCATTCATAGAAACAAATACATTGAGGGAGAGGTGTGGCAGAGTCCCTGACATAGCCTACTAGCACTCATGTTGTGACTCAAATTGTAGGTTAACGATTACTTAGTTCGAAAGATCCACGATGTTGTGAGGGAAGAGTGAGGCAATTGCTCATGAAGATTTCTAAGGGGCACACAATAAGGCATAGTCCTTATTCCTTAGAATCCCTTAGTCTATCACAAGATCACCTGAGTGGAGTGCTGACTCCAAGGGTTAGAGAACTGCCAAAATGAGTCAAAAGGCGAGTGGCACCCTTGGAGCATGGGAGTGTGTCTTGAAGGGCACGTCACATAATTAAAAAAATTGAGTCAATGAATCTAGGTGGCCTATAAAACAATGAATTAATTGACATTATCGGATTTAAATTTATTAATTAATGACTAATTTTATTAATTCTAAATCCCCATAAAAATATAATCCTATTCTAAGACAAAGCCTAAGTCTAAGTTTAGTTAGGGGACTAAAATAAAATGTTAAAAAAAATATTAGAGATAAACGAATTTAAAGAAAAAGTGAGATAAATCTAAGGATTTGATATAATGCACATGTGTGTAGGAAAATAAAAAAATGGAATTTTAAAATAGGAAAGGAATAAAGTATGAGAGAATAGTTGTGCACATAGAATGGTATCTAGAGTCTAGCTACCACTAGTCTAACTAGAAGAAGACTCATATTTTAACTCCAACTCAGATTTAGTAAGGATTCAGTTGTTAAATGAGAATACGGGGAATAAAGAGACAACTAGGAGAGATTTAAGGAACACATTTGGGAAATGTGAGGGAAATGGACTTTTAATTAAAATAAAATATGTAATTACTTGTGCAACTTGGGGAGAGGATGAATAATCCTAATTAGTTTAATTAAAAAGATAAATAATTGTGCATGTAGACATGTGTCAGTGAGGAAATTCCTATAAATAAAATGGTCTAGATGGGAAAGGGATCACACTATTTATTGGTAAAGTTATGCTGCCAAATTATTTTTGACTAGTTTTACTTGTGAGAGTTGGGATACCAACATTGATCTAGAGTGGTGGCTCTACCTTGTGAGACAAACTTGTAGGTAGATTATTTATGGTTGTGTGTTTGTCCCCTTTGCGGCTCGGGGGGCTAAGGGGGAAGAAGAGTACCCATAGCGTTGACTGGGAGGTATCAGTGAAGTCTCAACGATTACCAAGTGGGAGAAAAGACGGAGCACTATTTGTTTATGAACATCTTCAGATTTATTCATTGTCGGTTACGGTACTCTTATTATGAGATTATAATTTTGTATTAAGATTTAATCTATATAATAGGGTTTTTGCAAATTCGCCATAAATTTATTGTAATTATAAAATTGAATTGACAAGTTCTTGATGGTTTTTATTGAAATCTAGAAGATAAATTTATCAAAATTGTTGTCATCTTGATTTCTCAAAATGATTAATGGTTACCAGGATATATACATATAGAATGATAATTTATTAGTTTCTTCTTGTAATTGCATATCATATTTTTAATTAATTTATTATTTTCATAGATGTGATTTATGCAGAAATGTCTCACGTTGCATGTTGAGAAGATTTGTATTATATATGGTTGTGTTTGGGAAAAACCCTGAAGAATGATAACCCTTGTGATTACTAATGTGGATTCAACTTTTGAGAACAAAAATATTTTTACGGTGTTGTCAGAATTTTTAATTATGTGTTGTTAAACCTCTTTCCCAAATCGAAATTGTAGATTCATTTTCACTGTGTAATGGTTAAAATTCTCCCTGGAATAAGAATTTCGTGGAGACTCTATAACCACTGCTAATTAAAATGGCAGTACCAATTTAGAGTTCTTTGATACTGTCAACCAATTTACAGTCTGGTATTTTATCATTGCAATTTTAACAAATGTAAATTTGGAATCTTATGATTGTTCTGTTTTAGATGCTAATCTAGTTATGCAACAAATTTAAACTTACAAAATGGAATGCAAACTGATTAACTATGCGCAGTCAATTTCTTCCACCTCTTAGAACTTCAAACCTCCTTATGTTCGTTGCCTTAGATTATTTATTATAATTTTTAAAATTTATTCATCTTGGTCAAACAACTACCCAAAAGGACTTGTAGTTGGCGTATATTCAACTGGATAAGTGGTCCAAAATTTTAAATTCTGAGTTCACTATCAATCCTTCGAACAACCCATAAATGTCCAATTTGAGTGATTGTTCTTCCTCTTCCCTTATCCTTGATTTATTTTTATAAATCTCGATTTTGGTGTTCTATTGGTTCACTGTAGGATGTTGTATGACTGGTAGTTGATCTTATAAATTCGTTCTGGCAAAGTGACCTGTACAAATTCGAAGATGAATTTTTCAAAGATCTCATTATGTTAATATATTTTTGGAAACGAAATTTGGGGCTTTCCTTGCTTCCCAACCTGTAGAAGCTTTTGAAATTTTTTCTTTAGTGATTTTTGTCAAGGATTGCAATTCTGTAGTTGTGGATTTCCTTTTTGTCTTTTAGAAAACAATCCTAGAAATTAATTGAGCGATTTCTGTTTTGTTTATTTTTATTTTTTTAATTTTAATTTCGAAGTATTATAATTTGTGGAATGAATTTGGGGCTGAAACAATAGCTTGACCTCCCTAAGTACCTTTGTGTTTATTTACTGTCCCTTCCTTCAGGATTAACCATTTCTGAAATCTCTTTGCTGTCTGAAATTTTAAATTCGAATTTATCAAAAAAACTGTTGTTTCAAGGTCTGGAACAAGTGTTGGATCAAGGTATGGATCAAGTGTCAGGTCAGGTGCTAGATTAGGTGTCAGATTAAGTTCCTTATGGAAATGTCCCTCNGCTGTCTGAAATTTTAAATTCGAATTTATCAAAAAAACTGTTGTTTCAAGGTCTGGAACAAGTGTTGGATCAAGGTATGGATCAAGTGTCAGGTCAGGTGCTAGATTAGGTGTCAGATTAAGTTCCTTATGGAAATGTCCCTCTTGAAATTAAAATTGTTATTTAACTTGTTCATATTTGGTTGTCCATTTCCAGTTAAATGTTTTTGTATTGATTTTCCACATTTAAAAACAATGGTATTATTTGTAGAGTAAACACCAAGAAGGGTGAGTTTTTTAATTGTTTGATTGGCTTGACATATACATGTTCACTCACCTCTTACCTATCGCAGCCACTTCTTGACAGAAACTACATCGATTATTGTCCCTTCCTCTGAGCCTATGTAATTAATAAAATCGTTTTTGCTGCATGTTGAATTTAATTTAAATTATCATAAATTAGTGTTGGATTAAGTGTCGGATGGAGGGCCAAATTAAGTGTTGGATTGAGGTCTAGAATAAATTTCAGATTTTTGTGCACACTTAATCAGGGGATGGGATGGATTTTGGAACTCCTTCTTTGTTCCTTACTATGGATATGTGATTTAGCCTCTGAATATTATTTATTCATGGTCAATTAAGATTTATCTTCCTAAACTTTTAAATGGATTTATAGGTTAGCATGTGAGTTCTTTATTTATGGTTTAATAAGACTTGATTTTCTTAATTCTTAAATGGATTGTAAATTAGTATTGAGTTCTTTATATATTGTTAAAAGACTTGGTCTCTCTTTACTCTCTTAAATGGGTACATAGGATAGTTGACTTCTATCATTTACTTATTACGATTGGTCTTCCCTTAAATCCTTTAATAAATTTTTAAGATAGCAATTGAATTCTTACATACGGGTGAAATAAGATTGGTCTTTCTTAATACCTTTGAATGGAGTTGTAAGTTGACATTTGATTATTATATTATTGTTGGGTCTTCCATTAGTTCTTTTAATTGGGTTTATAAGTCAACAATGGGTTCTTTATTTTTATTGTTTAAATAAAACTTGATCTTCTTTAATTATCCTTATATATGGATATGCAAGATAACATATAATTTATCTTATCTAATTCTTAATTATGGGTTTGAACTTATTATAGTTTCTTGCAATGGAAATGTAAGGTAGTCTTGGAATCTTTTCATATTGTTGTTACGATTGAACCTCTTAGTTCTTTTAAAATGGATAGGCAAGCAGTAGATTTTTTGTTAATTGCCATTTATGATTGATTTTATTAGTTTTATAAATTGGATACATAATCTAAAGTAGCATCTAATTTAATGTATTTCTTAAGAGGATTGATCTTCTTGTGGTTTCTTGCAAATGAATATATAATTTTAGCCTTTAAATTCCTAATATATATTCTTAGAAGATATTCCTTAATATGAAGATGCATAGTTTTTTTTTGTAAATAAAAATATATATTACCTTTCCTTAGAAGAAAACTTGCGTGTATGAATGTACATGATATCATGTTAGTTTTTATTCCACTGTAGTGGAAACCAGAACACAGGGACAAGACAACTATTCATAGTTCCAAAACTTTAAGAAAAAGCGACAACTATCTACATACAGACAAGGGTACTTGCCACTTGTTCTGCTACTAGCATGGAAACCAGAACAGGTAGTGGAATGAGTGCCCCAACCACTTATCAGACTTGAACCTATCGAACCTAAACCAAAGAGTAAGGTAGGCAAAATTTGCAAAAACTTAACCATTAAAGCAGAGAAAAAACCTGTGAGAATGCTAGACATGGGGCAAGCCCGTGTGTCCATATTGATGAAGTCTGAAGGTGAAGGGATGGAATCAAGTCAGGTAACGACTCTTCTCAGGCTTGCTTGATAGGGAATCATACAGGGCATTCAGATGTTTGTTGAAGAAACTCTGGCAGTGTTGTTGCTCTTCCAGGTCCCTTCTCATCTCAAAAATTATGACCAGGTGGTCTTCCATGAGTCTATAGGATTCTAGAGCTAGGTGAATATGGTCATCTGGAGCATGTTCTTCATCCATGGTTGCAGCAGTGGAGTCATTTGCAATAATAGAGTCCGTGACAGGGTCTTCGTCCATGGTGGTGGCAGACTTTTGTCCCAAGTGGCCCTCTGGAGGTAAGACTTCTTCTTCCACAATGCAACCCGTAGCAACTGAATCTTGAAAGGGAATGGTGGTGTAGGTGGTGGGCCAGTCCTTCTGGGAAGTTGATGGTAGGAAAGGTAGAAATTCCTCCCAACTGGGTGGAATTTCTTCTTACACTAGGCATCCACCATGGAAAATCTCTGTATTGGGAGGACGAGGCTCTAGTTGAGCCTGTGCAACCCAATTTTTCCCAGAGGAACCTAGATGGTCCCCGCCTGGTATGAGATCTCGAGAGGCATGTATCGGGCTATAATATGTGCCATGGAGACCCTTTGTATTGGGAGGGCGAGGCTCTGGAGGAGCCTGTGCAAACCAATTCTTCCTAGAAGAACCTGGATGGTCCCCACCTAGCGTGAGAGCTCGAGAGGCAGGCCTTGGGAGGTTGTGTCAGCCAAATATGCTATAGTATGTTGGCCCTTGTCAGGGATTGCCTCTTTCTCATGGAATGGTTGCACAACACACCAGGCAGACTGAAATTCTAGCTGAGCAAGCTAAATCTTGGAGCAACACTAGCGGAATGATGTTGTGCTTTGGGTCCGAGTGCCCAATATAAAAATTCCCGCACGGTGAAAAGACTAGGAGGGCAGAGGCATTGATGGTTCTGGTAGCCATTAGTGCAGGTGTAATGGCCATAACCAAAATTGTACTGAAGTCGAGGAGCTGAGTCTGGGCCTCCATTAAGTCCCAATGCACTAAACCTTGGCACTCATGAAAACTAACCATCATGACTGGACAGGAGGGTAGGGTGGAAACGAGGGGATTTAACTTCCCTCGTAATTGCCCCATCCATTAACGTGTGTGGCCCATGTGTTGCCCCATCCAGGGTATGAAGATGCATAGTTGAGCTACATGAGACTAAGATTTTTACTTATGCTCTTTGGGTTATTATTATTTATGTAAAAGCCAATTACTCATTTATGCTCAATTCTTGCTTGAAGGATTTATTAAGCAGAGTAGATTATTATTTTCACTATGATGAATTGATGATTAATTATGCCAATAACTCTAGTCTTGCATATCAGTGTATGATTGAATTAATGGGATTTTCATACTTTCTTGTTTCTCAGAACGGTCACCAGTCTTGAGACCTTAAGTGGTCAAAATTAATCAGATGAATCCTAGACTTGAGCGTTGCTTATGTGTCTTGGAGTTCCTAACCATGCAAGATAGGTTGGGTAGGTAGTTTCCTTATGTTATCATCTTGAGATATGGTTGATTCGATAATAGTTAAGTTGCTTTATGTTGATTGTGATGAAATTGATTGAGTAGTTATTAATTTACATCGTGACACGTGTCACTTATACTAATGATTGTTTAAAAAAAAAAATTACCTATTTGTACATCACTAATTGTTGTTGCAACAGAGGGGTTTTTACATATAATATCAGAGCGGGTTCAACCCTACGACATTGGACCGTTACACCTTCTACTGTGTTAAACTTTTGATTAAAATCATATCATTAATAAATTTTGAAAATTTCCATGCGACAATCATGGTTAGAGGACATTGGATGAGTAGACATCGTGGTGTAGGGAGATGGGGTATGCCTACTCCGAGTGTATCCATGCTAGATGAATATAATTCTTAAAATGATGAAAATATTGCTAAGGAGGATCAGGTCGATGTGGAAAATATGGTAGGGATGATGCGATCCTTTCAGAGGATGTTAGAGGCTTTGATCAATCGTCTTGATCAAGATGAGGGTAGGACTTCATGACCCGATAAGGGTTCACAAAGCCCTCCAGTATTTAGCAGTAGTGTACTTAGGGAACTCGAGAAAGTTAAGTTTCAAGCTTATCTTGGAGAATATGGCGATGTGCTTCACACTTCGTTATTACACCTCCAACATGAAGGTCTACATGGTGGTATTTAAACTAAAAGGGAGTGCTCTTATATGGTGAAATATGCTCCTACATCAACTAAACACGACCATTGAAGACGTGTCATGGGAGTTGTTCAAGGAACGGTTCCGGGGAGAGATACTTCTTCGAGTAATTCATCGAGCATCAAATTAATGATTTTAATTCCTTACGACATGGTGGTCGTACGATGCCAAAGTATGAGGCTAGATTCATGGAGCTACTTAGGTATTCCCCACGTCTGAACATAGAGAAGTTGAAGGTCAAAAATATTGTGTTTGGCCTTAACTTCAACATTTGCGCAAGGGTATGGATCCTAATTCCTTTGACATTGCATGATGCAGTCCATGAGTCCCTCATAGATGAGGAAGAGCTATGCATCGTGGGTTAGGGAAGGAATCCTTCTAGACCAACTGGACAGATGGCATTAGGAGAACAACTGCTTCTACTTTGGGTACCAGGAGTACTGGAATGAAGACCGGATGTTGGACATGTGGAGAGCCACATTACCAGCTAGACTATCCGATTGAGAAGGCTAGAGCGGCTAGATCAACATGACCCACTATAGTTGGAGATTGGGCAAGGCCCATGGGAATCATGCAACGGTGAATAACAACCAGCGTGAGCACTAGTCCATTGTACTCAAGACGCCAAGTACAATCGTCGACCAAAATTCCAGTATTTCGATAGATCCAGATGCCACATAGATCTTAATTTCTAGTGCAACGCTAACGATAATTAAGGTAAAGGAAGTCGAGCAGGATGAGTTTAGATGAGTAGAAATGGCATCAGGTGCCAAACAAAAGGTTGGAGGAAAGGTTACAAATGGTAGCATTAAATTGGGAGATTTTATAACAAAGGAAAACCTATATGTCATGATATTAGGACCGTATGACATAGTGATCGGTATGGACTGGTTGGAATCGCATGGTGAGATACTCAACTATAAGAAGAAACGGTTAAGTTTGAAAAATGGTGTGGGACAAAGAAGAGTGATTGTAGGAAGAAACTAAGGATTGTCCTTGAGATTCATTTCTTCCCTATAGATACAGAAGAGAATGTGCAAGGGATGTAAGCTATATGAAATCTTAGATCTAAGAAAAAAAGGCAAGGAAAAAGGATTAGAAAAAATTCCAGTAGTACGATAGTTTGGAGACATGTTTCCATAAGAGTTACCAGGTTTTCCACCCGAAAGAGATTTGGAGTTTACAATCGACTTGAAGCCTGGAACCAAACCAATAGAAAGAACGCCATATCGGAGGTCAATGCTTGAGTTATAGGAGTTGAAAATGCAATTGAAGGAATTGTTTGAATTGGGACTTATATGTTCAAGTGTGTCACCTTGGGGTGTGCCAGTTATTTCATAGGAAATAAGGATGGATTATGGAAACTTTTTATTGACTACCGTCAATTAAACAAAGTGACGATCAAGAACCAGTATATGTTTCCAATAAATAGATGATTTGTTTGATTAGATGAAGGGAGCGACTGTGTTTTCAAAGATTGACTTGAGATTAGGATATCACCAATTACAAATTAAAGAGGAAGATATTCCTAAAACTGCTTTTAAGACGAGGTTCAAACACTATGAGTTTACAGTTCTATTGTTTGGACTGAAAAACGCCCTTGGGGTATTCATGAGCTTGATGAATGGGTTGTTCTGCAAATACTTGGAAAAATTTGTTAAATTTTTTATGATGACATACTGATTTATTCTCAGACGAAAGAGGAACATGACGAACATTTAAGATTGGTACTATAGTGTCTACGAGAAAACAAATTGTACGGGAAGCTATCGAAATTTTATTTTTACCTATCAAATATTCATTACTTGAGACATATCATATATTGGGAAGGTATCACTATGGATCAACCGAAATTAGAGGCTATTATAGAATGTATTGCACCAAAAACGTACAAGAAGTATGCAACTTTATGGTTTTAGCGAGATATTACCGATGGTTTGTTGATTTTTTTTTTTTTTTAGGGATAGAAAATCCGATCACGGAATTGCAGAAGAAAAACAAGAAGTTTTTACGGAGTGAGAAATGAGTGGAAGCATTTCAAAGGCTTAAGGATTTGTTGACGACAACACCGATACTAAAATTTCCCAACATGGACAAGGAATTCTTGGTATGCACAGACGCATCCAAGGAAGGTTTAGGCGGAGTATTGATGCAAGACCGTCGAGTGATTGCTTACATTTAAAGGAAATTGAGAAAGAATGAGGAGAACTATGCAATGCATGACTTGGAGTTATTGGAAATTGTATATTCCTTGAGAGTTTGGAGACACTATCTAATTGGACGAAAATTCGAATTGAATACATATCATTGTGGATTGCAACACATATTTATGTAGAGTGACTTGAATGCACGATGGAGGCGTTGGTCAGAATTAATTAGCGAATACGAATTTGAGATTACTTACATAAAAGGTATAGTGAACAAAGTGGTAGATGCGTTGAGTCGGAGGCCACGCATATTCTCAATAATACCTCTTAATATGAATCTTTGAGAAAAGATTCTAACTATACATATCGACGATGACTGGTATAAAGGGGTTAAGGAAAATATTGGACAAGATACCATGATGGTATCAAAATTTGAAGGTTGTTCTTTAGACTAAAATGGATTGTTAAGATTTAATAGAATTATTTACATACCTCCTAATGATGAATTGAGAGATTTGATTTTGAGCGAAGCTCATAGAGTAGTGTACAAGTCTCATACGGGAGTCATGAAGATGAAGGCTGACATTAAGCCTTCGTTCTTCTGGAAGGGAATAAAAGAAGACATAGTTAGTTACATGGCAAGATGTCTAGAATGTCAGCAAGTGAAAGTCGAACATAGACATCCAATAGGATTATTACAGCCACACGTTATTTCAGAATTGAAATGGGAAGTCATTTCAATGGAAATTATTGTTGGATTTCCACTGGCGACAAGGAGACATGACTCGATTTTCATGGTAGTTGACACTCTGACGAAGAGTGCACACTTTAGTCATGTATGTATGATGTATCAAGCGCTATACATAGCTAGATTTTATGTCCAAAAGATTGTAAGGTTACATGGTGTACTAAAAAGGATCATATCCAATCAAGGATCGATGTTTATAGGACGATTTTGGACCAGTTGCCAAGAGGCCTTGGGAACATAACTAAATTTTAGCACATCTTACCACACAGAGACAAACAGACAAACAAAAAGAATGAACTATATTTGGAAGATATTTTGCGTATGTATGTAATGGACCAACATAAATTTTGGAAAGACTTCTTGCCACTGATAAAGTTTTCATACCCTAACAGTTACCAAAGTACGACTAAAATGGAATCTTTGAGTTTATTTACGGGATACCATGTCAGACGTCATTGAGTTTGGGATGACATTGAGGATAAGGTCCTGGAAGGACTAGAAGTGATCCAAGAAATAGAAGGATGAATGCAATCATTAAAATAGAGGATTAAGGAAGTGCAGGATCGAGAAAAGAGTTATCCTGATACACATCATGTTGATAGCCATTATGAAATTGGTGACAAATTTTTCTTGCAAATTGACCACAAAATAGTTTGATAAGGTTGTGGAAAGGAAAGGACCATTGGATTATCGACTAGCCTTGACTAATTATTTGAGGCATATGCATGATGTATTCCATGTATCTGGTTTGAGACATTGTATTAGTGATCCTACACATATGTTTGGACATGAGCTCTTTTCAGGTGTCAGACGAGGATGCTCTCATGAAGGAGCCAATCCACATTCTGGGCCATCAGATTCAACAACTACGATGTTTAATAGTCGATTAGGTCAAGGTCCACTGGGACAATTATAGTCCACACACGGCTACTTGGGAGGACGTATATGATATGCATCAACAATTTCCTTACTTGTTTGATGTATTAGACATATAGATCTTGTCAGATACTTTTATTTACTGCATTTTATATACTTTACAACTTCGATACGAAGTTTAAAACAAGAGGGGGTGTATGTAACATCCCTCTCTATTCAACACATGTTATCCACTTATTCTTTGAGGACACTTGTGTGCAAGTGATACGATTATAGTACAATGTTATGTGTTTCGACTATGGATTTTACATGATGATGTGATAGGTTGTGATTTATTGTTACTTGATATATGTATTGACAGATTCTATTGATGGGTTTACCTGAGTGTACAGGACACATGACAGATTATAGATGCTGAGGGCATCAATGGACCTCCTTGGAATTTGGATTGAGTCAGGGAGTGGATTGTATTTGGTTTGAGTATTTCATTTTATGCATATGTGACATATCATTGATTATAGTATGATTTTGTTTATGGATCATTGACAGTGTTTTGTCGATGGATGCAAGATGACGGATGCTTGCTAATATGACTCACATAAGGAGTAAAGGGCCCATGCACATAAAGCCAGACATTGAGGGAGAGGTGTGGAAGAGTCTCTGACACAACCTACTAGCACTCTTGTTGTGGCTCGAATTGTACGTTAACGATTACCTAGTTCGAGAGATCCACGATGTCACGAGGGCAAATTGAGATAGTCTCTCATGAAGATTTCTAAGGGACGTGCAATAAGGAAGAGTATTTATTCCTTAGAAGTCCTTAGTCTCTCACAAGGTCACCTAAGAGGAGTGTTGACTCCAAGGGTTGGACAACTACCAAAACTAGTCAAAAGGTGAGTGGCACCATTGGAGCATGAGAGTGCATCTTGAAGGTCACATCGTGTAATTTAAAAACTTGAGTCAATGAATCTAGGTGGCCTAGAAAACAATGAATTGATTTGACATTGTCGGATTTAAATTTATTAATTAATGAGTAATTTTTTTAATTCGAAATCCCCATAAAAATCTAATCCTATTCTAAGACAAATCCTAAGTCTAAGCTTAGTTAGGGGACTAAAATAAAATGTTAAGAAAAAAATATTAGAGATAAACCAATCTAAAGAAAAATTGAGATAAATCTAAAGATTTGATATAATGCACATGTGTGCAAGAAAATACCGAAATGGAGTTTTAAAATAAGAAAGGAATAAAGCATGAGATAATAGGTGTATACATAGAATGGTATATAGAGTCTAGCTACCACTAGTCTAACTAGAAGAAGACTCATATTTTCACTCTAACTCAGATTTAGTAAGGAGTCAGTCATTAAATGAGAATCCACGGAATAAAGAGACAACTAGGAGTGATTTAAGGAACAAATTTGGGATGTTGATTAATTGGGTTGGTTTTCATTGATGTCAACCCTTGAAGAAAGTCCAGTAGAAAATTATGGTAGCACAAAGGTTTGGGTAGTGGACCCAAGTTTGTTTGATGGATAATGGTATGAGTTTTGATATATTTGAAGGAAATACTATTCTAGATGGATAGTACATGTCTTGCCATTTCCACTGGTATGTGGAATGTCACATAACTCCTCACGATTAGAGAGTTATGGCCATGTGAAGTTGGAGAACCCTCATGAGTCATCTAGAAGCCCCAAAAGGTCAAAATAAGTCAAATTGGATACAAAATAAATTATTTAAATAATAAAGTTAACGGACAAGTGGTTAGAAGTGGGTTATCCCTAAAATAAGGAAAGTGGGTTAAGATGGTTAGAATAAAATTTAAATAATAAAGTGAAGTGATGAGTGTACTATAAGTCAAAGTGGATACAAAAGAAATTATTTAAATAATAAATTTAATGAATAAATTACTAAGTGGACAAGTGGTTAGAAGTGGGTTAACCCTAAAATAAGGAAAGTGGACTAAGATGGTTAAAAGGTAACCCCTTGAGGAAGCTACACACAAGTATAAATAAGAGGCAAGTTTCTATAATTTTAAACAAGCTTGAGCATATTGAATATCTACAAGTGATTGAGTTAACCAAAGGATATATAAGCCAAATTTCAGAGGGAAGGTGAAGTAAAGAAGGCCAAAATTCAAGGGAGGATAAATTCTTTTGATAATGCTTTCTAAGGTATGTTATTTATAGGTCATCTCACAATTTTCGCAATAACGTTTTTTATAGAATGATTCAAACCGTGAAATTGGGAGGCCATTGAGGAAACATATCCAAGCAGATGTGATACAAATTTCATCTTATGGGTCATTGTATTTTTGGCGTTACACTACATGGAAAATAGGGTTTGTGGCTAGTACTGAAACTAGTCTAAAACAAGTGTTTCGGGTAAAAACGTCATAAATTCTTCATAACAAATCCAAATTCAGTAAGAAAAAATGTATTGGTTATAGTACAGTCTATAATATTCTTTGTACTATTTTCAGATGCATACAAAAAATATCCTATGCGGGACACGCTCTACAAGTTATCGCTCTAGAATAAGCCATAATTCAATAAGGTATGCCATTTTTTCTATAACTCCTTTTTTGAGAGGTTCCAAGTAGTGAAACCTAGAGGAATTGCATAAAATACATTGAAGAACATTGTGTACTATTTTCGTATCTTTATTCATTATAGGTACATAATTATGATTATTTCAATTTAGGGTTGTTGACTAATCCAAAATTAGTCATGTGAGACTAAAGTAAAGTTTGATGAAAATGCTAGTATCTTGTTATTAAAGTTAAGGAAGGTTTGCAGGAATGTGATCATATACACCAGTTCTATTACAGAGCTAAAAATCATATTTGGATGATGAAATTGATGAGGTCTTTTGGTTGATGTACATGTTGGGTACATGGTTGAGACAAGTAGTTGATGAGTTGGCACATACATGAGGTGTATAGTTGATGATGTTGGTACATCTTGATGAGTCATATTTTATCTGTATTTGATGCATGACTAGTACATATTTGGTTCATGGTTGATGCACTTGTGGATGGTATAGGTTGAGGTATAGGTTGGTGCACGTTTGATGCACTTGTTTATGGTACAGGTTGATTACAGGTTGTTTGGACAAGTTATTGTGACAAGTTATTTGTACGGGTTTGGTGCATGGTTGATGCATTTTTTTATGGTATAGGTTGAGGTATAGGTTGATGTATGGTACAAGTTTTTACAGGTTGATTACAAGTTGATTGGTACATGTTTACAATAGTATATCTCACAATGATAGTGTGACAATGGTTCCATCATTCTACTTCTACGTCAAGGAAGTTGGATGGGGCAAGGAAAAGTGGTTGTAGCCACCTTTTGGTTGTAGTTGGAGAACATAGGGAGTTGTAGCCTCCTTTTGGTTGTATCTAGATAATTGGGGAGCTGGAGCTTCCCTTAGGTTGTAGCTTGAGAAACTAGGGTGTTGTAGCCTCCTTATGGTTGTAGCTAGAGAATTGGGGAGTTGGAGCTTCCTTCAGGTTGTATCTTGAGAAACTAGGGGGTTGGAGCCTCCTTCCAGTTGCAGTTGGAAAACAAAGGAATTTTGTGCTTCCAATGAATGTAATTCTTAAAGACACATAATAAAAATCATTCTGTGTTTTTCTCCCTCTTTGGGTTTCCATGTAAAAATATTGGTGTATAGTGTATGTGTATGATTGCTCATTTGTTCATTGTTTATTTACTCTGCAACTATTGGATGATAATGCTACATTGATATAACACTTGCATTTTGTGGTTAAAAAGGATTATTTCTCTATTACTGATTCACCCCCCCTCCTAGTAATCCAACATGGGAAATGTGAGGGAAATGGAATTTTAATTAAAATAAAATATGTAATTACTTGTGCAACTTGGGGAGACAATGAATAATCCTAATTTATTTAATTAAAAATATAATTAATTGTGCATGTGGATATGTGTCAGTTAGGAAATTTATATAAAGAAAATGGTCTAGATGGGAAAGGGATCACACTGGTTATTGGTAAAGTTATGCTCCCAAATTATTTTTCACTGGTTTTACTTATGAGAGGTGGGATACCAAGATTGATGTAGAGTGGTAGCTCTACCTTTTGAGGAAAGATTGAAGATAAAGTATTCATGGTTGTGTGTCTTCTTGTCCCCTTTGCGGCTCGGCGGGATAAGGGGGAAGAAGAGTACCCATAGCGTTGGCTGGGAGGTACCGGTGAAGTCTCAATAATTAGCAAGCGAGAGAAATGAAAGAGTGCCATTTGTTGAATAACATCTTCATATTTCTTCATTGTCGGTTACAATACTCTTATTCTGAGATTTGAATTCTGTATTAAGATTTAATCTGTATAATAGGGTTCTTGCAAATTCTCCATAAACTAATTGTAATTATAAACTTGAATTGACAAGTCCTTGATAGTTTTTATTAAATATAGAAGATAAATTTTTGAAAAATGGTTGTCATCTTGATTTCTCAAAATGATTAATGTATTTTAGGATATATACATACAAAATGCTAATTTCTTAGTTGTTGCCAGTGATTTGATATCAAAGTTTTAATTAATTTATTACTTTCATAGATGTGATTTATGCAGAAATGTGTCATGTTGCATGTTGAGAAGATTGTGTATTATATATGGTTGTGTTTGGGAAAACCTTGAAGAATGTTAACCCCTGTGATTACTAATGCGGATTTAACTTCTGAGAACAAAACTCTCTTTACAGTGTTGTTAAACATCTTTCCCAAATCAAAATAGTAGATTCGTTTTCATTGTGTAATGGTTAAAATTCTTCCCGGAATAAGAATGTTGTGAAGATTCTATAACCACTACTAATTAAAATGGCAGTACCAATTTAGATTTCTTTGATGCTGTCAACCAATTTACATTCTGGTTTTTTATCAATGCAATTTTGACAAATGTAAATTGGGAATCTTATGATTGATGTGTTTTAGATGCTACTCTAGCTATGCAACAAATTTAAACTTACAAAATGGAATGCAAACTGATTAACTCTGCGCAGTCAATTTCTTCCACCTCTTAGAGCTTCAAACCTCCTTATGTTCGTTTCCTTTGATTATTTATTATAATTTTTAAAATTTATTCGTCTTGGTCAAATAACTACCCAAAACGAATTGTAGTTGGCATAGATTGAATTTTGTAAGTGGTATGAAATTTTAAAATCTGAGTTTGCAGTCAATCCTTTGAACAACCCAGAAATTTCCAATTTGAGTGATTGTTCTTCATCTTCCCTTATCCTTGATTTATTATTATAAATCTCAATTTTTGTGTTCTATTGGTTCATTGTAGGATGTTGTATGACTGGTAGTTGATCTTATAAATTAGTTTTGACAAAGCAACCTGTACAAATTCAAAGAGGGAATTTTTAAAGATCTTAGTATGTTAATTTATTTTTGGAAACAAAATTTGGGGCTTTCCTTGTTGCCCAACCTATAGAAGCTTCTGAAATTTATTCTTTAGTGATTGTTGTCAAGGATTGCAAATCTATAGTTGTGGATTTCCTTGTTGTCTTTTAGAAAACAATCGCATAAATTAATTGAGCTATTTTTGTTTTGTTTATTTTTATTTTATGAATTTTAATTTCGAAGTATTATAATTAGTGGAATGAATTTGGGGCTGTGATAATAGCTTGACCTTCCTGAGTACCTCTGTGTTTATTTACTATCCCTTTCTCCAGGCTTAACCATTTCCGAAATCTATTCGATGCATGAAATTTTAAATTTGAATTTATCATAAATTTTTATTGTTTCATGGTCCGTAACAAGTGTCAGATCAAGGTCTGGATCATGTGTCATATTAAGTTCTATATGGAAATGTCCATCTTGAAATTAACAGTGTTATTTAACCTATTCGTGTCCGGTTTCCCATTTCTAGTTAATTGTTTTTGTATTGATTTTCCACATTTAAAAACAATGGTATTATTCGTAGAGTAAACACCAAGAAGGGTGAGTTTTGTAATTGTTTGATTTGCTTGACATATACACGTTCACTGACCTCTTACTTGTCACTGTCGCTTCATGACAGACCCTGCATCAATTATTGTCCCTTACTCTGAGGCTATGCATCTAATAAAAAATTTTTTGTTGCATGTTGAATTTAATTTAAATTATCAGAAATTAGTGTCAGATTAAGTGTTGGATAGAGGGTGAGATTAAGTTATGGATTAAGTATTATATTGAGGTCTGGAATGAATTTCAGATTATTTTGCACACTGAATGAGGGAATGAGATATGTTTTGGAACTCCTTCTTTGTTCCTTACTATGGATATGTGATTTATCCTCTGAATATTATTTATTCATGGTCAATTAAAATTTGTCTTCCTAAACTTTTAAACGGATTTATAAGTTAGCATGTGAGTTCTTTATTTATGGTTTAATAAGACTTGATTTTCTTAATTCTTAAATGGATTGTAAATTAGTATTGAGTTCTTTATATATTGTTAAAAAACTTGATATCTCTTTATTCTCTTAAATGGGTACATAGGATAGTTGACTTCTATCATTTACTTATTACGGATGGTCTTCCCTTAACTCCTTTAATAAATTTTTAAGATAGCAATTGCATTCTTACATACGGGTGAAATAATATTTGGTTTTCCTTAATACCTTTGAATGGAATTGTAAGTTGACATTGGATTCTTATATTATTGTTGGTTCTTCCCTTATTTCTTTTAATTGGGTTTATAAGTCAACATTGGGTCCTTTAATTTTATTGTTTAAATAAAACATGATCTTCTTTAATTATGGGTTTGAACTTCTTATAGTTTCTTGCAATGGAAATGTAAGGTAGTCTTGGAATCTTTCCATATTGTTGTTATGATTGAACCTTTTAGTTCTTTTAAAATGGATAGGCAAGCAATAGACTTTTTATTAATTGTCATTTATGATTGATTTTATTAGTTTTATAAATTGGATACATAATCTAAAGTAGCATCTAAAATAATGTATTGCTTAAGAGGGTTAATCTTCTTGTGGTTTCTTACAAATGAATATATAATTTTATCCTTTAAATTCATGATATATATTCTTAGAAGATATTCCTTAATATGAATATGCATAGTTGAGCTACACGAGACTAAGATTTTTACTTATGCTCTTTGGGTTGTTATTCTTTATGCAAAATCCAATTACTCATTTACACTCAATTGTTGCTTGAAGGATTTATTAAGTAGAGTAGATTATTGTTTGCACTATGATGAATTGATGATTAAGTATGTTGATAATCCTAGTCTTTCATAGCGGTGTATGATTGAATTAATGGGATTTAGATACTTCCTTGTGCCTCAGAACAATCGCCATTCCTGAGACCTTAAGTGGTCAAAATTAGTCGGATGAATCCTAGACTTGAGTGTTGCTTATGTGTCTTGGAGGTACTAACCATGCATGATAGGGTGGGCGGGTAGTTTCCTTATGTTATCATATTGAGATATGGTTGATTGGATAATATTGATGTTTCTTTATGTTGATTGTGATGAATTTGATTGAGTAGTTATTAATTTACATCGTGACGTGTGTCACTTGTACTAACGATTGTTTCAAAAAAAAATATTTACCTATTTTTACATCACTAATTTTTTTTATAACATAGGGGTCATTACAGTGGGAAACAACTTTATTTGGAGAAAAGATGCAATAAAATATGGAAAGATACCTTTTTTTTAGAAAATTTGAAAAAAGAAACGAAAAGTCACATTTTCTTTTCGATTTTTAGCCTTAGGAACTCATAAAGTATGGACATTCAATTTATAAAGGCCTATTAAACTCTATAAAAGTATGTTTTAGTATATTTTTCAATTCCATTTAAATTAGAATAAGATGAGTGCATGAAGTTGCTCCCAAAATTGTAGCAATGGAAATGTCTACTCATTGTAAATTTTAGAAATGCACATGCAGTTTATGAATGCTTATGCATTCTTTGGGATTCTTAGGAGGAAGAACTTCAGAAGATTTTGATTGATCACTTGTAGATTGGCAATTTTGTCAGCTTTGGGATTCTTAGGAGGAAGAACTTCAGAAGATTTTGATTGATCACTTGTAGATTGGCTTGGGTTCCTTCTCTGATAAACTTGGACTTCCTGCTTCTTTAGCTTCTCTCTTGAATCTTGATCCAAGTTGTTGATTATGGCTAACCTTGCTTCTCGGGCTGCCTCCTTTAGGGCTTGTTTATGTTCTTCATTAGTGATGTTTATTTGAGGGACATCTGAGAAGCAGTCAAAGTTATTTACTTGTTGTTGGTTGTCATTGTAAGGACACTCGTTTTCTCAATGTGCTTCACTGCACTCCAGACACCATGGTTTTTCATCAATAACATTTGCAGAGGCCAATGTATTTAGGACTTCATTTTCATTCTTTGGTTTGTAATTTTGATTCCCCTTTTGGAATGGCCCTTTGAAAGGAGGTCTAGGTGCCTGGGTCTGGGGCTTTTCAAGTCTCACAATCCTGTTCATCATTTCTTCTTGATTCTTCATGATCCTATCTACAGAAGCTTGTAGCTTACTAATACTGGTGCATAGATCTGAAGCAGGCTCAACATTGTGTATCATTTTTTTCTTGACATCTATCTTCCCCCTAGGGTTGGCAAAAGG
>ML833921.1:50694-61076 GCA_009831015.1 Picea engelmannii
CAGAAATGAAAGGAACCTAATGCATATATAAGAGGGTTATAATGATCAAATATGACACATACCATGATACCTTGGACCAATTACCTCATGGAGCAAGAGTCCTCTCTGATGCAAGTCCAAGCCGATGGTGATGGAAGCTGTTGTTGCTGACAAGACAAATCTGGCGAAGAAGAAGAAAGATGGGTCCTCAAGTTCCATGCTCAGGTCAATCCTGCTCTCGGTACTCCATGTCTAGGACCTGTGGGCCTCGAGACATGATCTCCTAGTTATCCCTAGATATCGGGGATAACAAACCCAAAGTAATGGGATCAATTTCTTTCCCAAGAAATTTTTTTGTATAATGATTCTCCAAATAGAGGTACATGTATGATTCCATTAATATAGTTTATGGAATGCATCCAAGGGGAGTATATGAATTGAGAAATATGGGAAAGCAAGAAATGAGGATTGCTAGTGGTGAAGATTTTGCAGTCAGCATACATGAAATGCAGGAGAATGTCAAGCAAAAACTACAAGAGAGTAGTGGCAGATACAAGAAAAGAGCTGATATGAAAAGAAGGCAAGTGGATTTTCAGTTTGGTGACTTGGTCATGGTATATTTGAGAAAGGAAAGGTTTCCTATAGGGACATATAACAAGTTGAAGCCAAAGAAAATTGGGCCTTGTAGAATACTGAGGATATTTTCTGCAAATGCATATGAGGTGGAACATCCATATGATATTGGAATATATCCAATATTCAATGTGGTAGACTTGTATCCCTTCAAGGAATAATATAGTGGAACAACAGATGAACTTGTAGGTGAGGAAAATTAGATCAAATGGGAAGAAAAATTACCTAAGAAGACACAATGAGAAATTGAGAAAAATTTGGACAAAAGAATGACAAAGAAGACCAAAGGAAAATAATAATTTCAGTATTTGGTGAAATGGAAAGGTTAGCTAGAAGATGATTCTACTTGGATGACAACAACAAAGGTGCAGAAGTATCATGTTGATCTTGAAGACACAATCAACAATTCTTTTCTTCCCTTGGAGTCTGATGCAGGAGCATCTGAACCAATTGATATCTTTTGACTCAAAAGGTCAAAAACGTTTACTAAGGGAGTTGGTTCCCTAATTGTTCATTTTTTTATGTAATAAATCTCTCGAATACCTCTAGAAGGCATTGAGGATCTTTATGTTAGCTAGGAGGTTGGGTGGTTTCTTAACTATAGATGATTAGAGGATTTTTAGTGATCAGGTTGTTGAAAAAAAACCAGGCTCAATCGAGCTTAAAACTGTGTAATTGTATTGAGTGAAGGGTTGGTTGGTTGATTTATTTGTTGTTTGGATATAAGAGGATGAAAAAATGGTTCTGAAGGTGTTTTAATTTGAATTGACATAACAGAGAGTGAATTATTTCACCTTCACATAATTGTGTGTATATATGTAGTTATCGTAAAGTTGAGTGATCTCTGTTTACAAAATTCTAGTTAATACTTTGGTGTTAATCTATGCATCCATGATAGAACGAGAGAATTCCTTCCGAGTGTTGAAAAATAAACTCGTGATTCGATATGCAAGGACAAAGTCGAGCTCTGCACAAGGGGAGTGATTGTCACAGAAGGAAGAACGTGAACCATTCATCTCTCAGATTGAATAACACCAACCATTCAATCTGTTGAAGGATTGGTCAACGATCAATTCAAGTCATGACCATTGGATAACCAGTGCCATATCAAGGGAAGATATTAATTGCGGAGCACGAAGGGAGGATTAAACATCGCGTTAATTCCACTGCCGCAATTAGTCAATACCGTCAGATCTCCCCAATCAAGAGATCAACGGTTGTGGTTGATCCACCTACAATCGCACAACTTTGATTGTGTAATTCAGGTGATGGATTAAACTGCGGGCAAGTTGGATCTCCGCAATCCACAAAGATCTTCGATCTCCATGCACCTGTTGATCTAACGACTAGTGAGGCCTTTGGGGTTTTCAATGCGATTGTGTCGATTTTGAATAATAAAGAGAGTGATTTTTGGTCGAATTAATACACGAGTTGCATTATCAGGCCTTAAGAGTGAAATCCTAGGTGAGTTTCACTGTAACAACAAGTGTTTGTTGTTGGTTTGTTGGTAGTTTTCCTAAAATAATTTTCCCTTCAGTTTTTAGCTGAGATATTTTGAGCTACATGTTCTAGAGATACCCTTATAAATGAATGGGACTCCCGAGGGAATGATATCATTGAAGGGTACATTCCTTGGGTTGAGAAGGTCAAGAGGAAGAGAGATTTTAGAAAATAGGGATAGATGTAGGAGAATACTAGTGGGTTGCGATTTTTTCTGAGTTGTGAATGGACTGTGAGAGACCACCCTCTTTTCTGGATTACTAGCATCATCTCGGGGGTGACTAGCTATTGATATTTGGAACAATTAGTCTACGATTGGGTGGAACATTGATCCCAAGTATTTGGTTGCACAACCATTGTTAAAAGATAAGTGTTTATATGTTTTTTGTCTTATCTTTATGAGTTAAATGGATGTGCATGATCTCTGTAAATGAGAACAAATTTTTATATGTTGTTGTAATAAAGTTTGTTATTTGCATTCATGTCTATTTTGGTTTTTTGTAGATGAATCAATTAAATGGTAGTGAACAATAGCTAAATCTGGTTTTAATTCATAGTTCAAAGCTATAGGAAATCAGTTAATTGTGAACGAATTAAATTATTTGACAAAAAAATAATTTTTTATAAGTATTTTGCATCATAATTTTCCTAGGATGGGTTAGGGGACATCACATTATGGTATCATAACACCTAGTTCAAAAAACAAGATTGTATGGGCTCGAAACCGTGTGAATTTGAGAAAAAATCATTGTTACAGACTTGTCTGTGACGAATTTGGGGGAAAATAGAGAGAAATTTGAGTGAAATCCCCAAATTCTTGAGTAAAATTAGAGTTTGAGTGACTCATATATGTTAAATAAATTTATTGGAGTAAATTTACAAGTTACTGAGCCAAATTCAACTTGAAATGGTCAAATTTCAAGTTTTAATGGATGCTATAGAGTTGTAAGAAGTTTAGCGAATCAATGGCCAAGATTCATTTTAGATGGTTGGGAAAATGGATCAGATCGATGGTTTGTGTTCATTTTGGTCATTGGGAGAATGGAACAGAACCAATGGACAAGATCAGTTTCATTAATAGATCAATGACTAAGATTCATCGGGGGATTTTGGTAAAAAAATTATAAGTGTGGAAATTTTCCGAAATAAATCGACGACGACCGATGGTCGGGTCGGCCAAAATGACGAAGATTTTGGTTCAGTCGAAAAACATCTATGACCACCAATGTCCAATAATCATGCGTCGGTTGAATCCAATGAAGTATTTTCAAGCACCAATGAAGATCGTTGATGACCAATGGATCCATGGTCGGGCATCGATTGATTCAGTGAAGTGTTTCAAATCAAGGAAAATGGATCGTTGGTGGACCGATCGGTTAGTGGTTATGCATTGACAATTGGGTAAGGTTTTCAGGTCATCAAAGATAATTGTTCGATGGTCTATGGAGGGAATATGGTGATGACATGTCATGCCACATCAACATCCATGTGTCATGCCACATCAACATCCACATGTCATGCCACATCATCCAAGTGGAAACTTCAGGATGACGTTTCATGCCAAATCAACATCCACGTTACATTCTGCATCAGTAGTTTCCACATTAGCCAACATATATGGTCGATTGTCGATGAATGGGTTGGATGAATTGAAGAAGTGTTTTCGTTTGACTAGTCATCGTGGATTGTTCATTTCTGATGGTTTGACAGTCGGGTGTTAGCTGTATAGGTAAGGAGTTTCATTCACTGAAGAATATCATTGATGGTCGACGATCAGGTCAGCTAGTTTAGAGTTGTGTGAAAATCGGGCGTCGAAGAGTTGGGTCGATGGTCGACGATCGGGTCAGTGATTTGGGGAAAGTGTTGTGTGTGTCAAAGGATAATGTTGGTCATCGATGATTGATGCAGTCAAATCAACGGATCATATTGCACGTGACCTCATATCGATGGTTCATATTTAAAGGGTTGTTACAGTAGTAAAACAATCAATTTTATATGAAAATCTTAATTTTTCATATTTTTGAAGGTGATTAATTTGCGAGGCATTTTTTAGGGTCTAAATGACATTTTTATCCAATCAAAACCCATAAGAAAAAGTATACCAAGTTACAATTTGTCTTTGTAGCTCAAATAAAATAACATAGAGAGATCTATCCAATGAACTAAATGATTCACAAAATGGAGCTCATATGAGAAATATATAGCCAAAATAGTAGTGGTAAAATTTTGACACAAATTTACTTCCAAAGGGAATAAATCCCTACTTAGAAGTCTGTTTGGGGCACATGAGCAACCAATGGAAATATTATGATCCATAGAAGTGAGCAGTGGAACCATACTTTGGTTATGGGTACCTAAAAATGTGCAGGAAGAGAAATGTGTCACCTGTACCATATAGGGAGAAGTTGGGTAAAACAACCTAAACTTATTTAGACCATAACTTTCATCTCAGAGATCAGATTTTAGAAAACAAATAGTCATTGGGAAGTTATTTAGGAGTGTAAGACATCTATTAAACCAAAATTTTGAATTGGGCAATAAAATTTATTAGAAATTAATAAAGATATTTCTGTAGCAGTAAAAGAGTGGAAATTGTAGCATGTAAATGTCGTAATTTTTCTCTCATAACTCACAATGAGGCATGAGTGAAGTTCTTATAAAGTTGTTTTAGAGAGGCATGAATCTAAGGAATCAAAATTTGAATTGGAGTAAATTTTCCTTCATAAATTGATGAAAAAATAAATAGTATTCTAATGCATGAAATGTTTTATGATATGCATGTTCTAACAATAATTATTACATGCACATTTCTTGCAGAGTTAGAGGTACATGAATGGAAGTTTGGTTATTATATGAGGACTAGAGTTATGCAAGATGCTCATGGATCTTAAAACCATGGGGAAGAGATCATAGGTTTGCATTTCAGCATGGGAAATGTTGAGACAGAGTAAAATGGAAGAAGATATAGGAAGGAGCATGTCACTATGAGAAGTATACATAGAGAAGTGAAGAGATATAGAGATGATAATGAAAGGATTATGAAGGCTCTGGAGGAGATACTTCAGAGCATAAACATGTTGAATAATCAATTAAACAAGGACTCTGACACAAATCTTGAATCTAGTTCTAGACAAGTGACAACATCTAGAACCCATAGAAAAAGGGGTGATCATGGAAATGATAAGTAGTCAAGAATCTTGAGCAGGTTTCATCATTCTCCAAAGCAGTCCACTAGAATAAATCATGCAATTTCAGGGACAGGGAGCAGCCCAAGTGTGTCTCCTATTAGGCGACAAATAATAAGGTCCGAGACATACATATTGCATGGAAAGATCAAGAATATCAAGACACCAACTTTCAATGGTGAGCACAAGAAGGTAGAAGAGGTCGAGGACTAGCTATTAGAAATGAAGAAATATTTCTAGTTGCATGATTACCTCTCAAGGGTAGAAGCTAGAATTGCAACCTACCACTTGCAAGGAAAGGAAACCATATGGTGGGATCAACTTAAGCAAGCCAAGAACCTTAATGAGAAGAGGAGCTCATGGAAGTAGTTCAAAGAATATTTCCAAGAAAAATATTTTTCTGAACATTATTATGAAATAAAGATGAAATATTTCTTTGAAATCAAGTTGGGAACCATGAAAATGGAGGAATATGAAAATAGGTTCTTTGAATTTATGAATTATGTTGACTTCATCAAAGATAAGAAGGTCAAAATCCAAATTTTTATAAGTGGGTTACCCTCTTTCTACAGTGACAAGATTCAATATGATAACCCCAAAACTTTGGAGGAATCCATAAAGAGAGAGGCATCTTTATGAGAAAAGTAGAGGAAGGTGAGGTTTCCAAAAGGATTGGAATGACAAGATCAAAGGGAAAAAGGATCGGAGGAAGAAATGTTTTAAGCGACCCTTTTTCAATAAGAACACTCAAGAAAATGAACAAGGTCAATCAACCCAAAATGAGCATAAGACTGTAGATTCATTTGGGAAAAGGCCAACGCAATAGCCTGTGCAATGTTGGGGATTTGAGAGAAATCACTTATATAGGGACTTCCCTCACAAAGGAGAAAGAATGAGGATTGTCTACAAAATTCAAAATGATGAAATAGTAGAATACATGGGAGGAAGCATGCCAATGATTTATGCAACATTGGAGAACAAGCAAGCAAAATATCAATTCCTGATGATTGAAGTGGAAGGTAAGATTGATAACCATCCCATAGCAATTTTGATTGATTCTGGAGCTAGCCATAGTTACATAAATTCTAACATTGTTGAAATATTTCACTTTCAAAGAAGTAAGCATAAGAAATATTTTTTAGTCTAGTTAGCCACATGAGCTAAGAGAAAGATCAATGAGTTGGTTGAAGATTTTTCGATAGACATGAATGGACTCAACACAAAGGTAGATGTAAAAATCATACCATTGGGTTCATATGATATTCTAATTGACATGGATTGGTTGGAAAAACATCATGTTGTCCTAGATTGTTACAACAAGACAATCACATGTATTGATGAAGAAGGGAAGCAAGGAAAGATTCAAGGCATTCAAAGAGTTGTAGTTGTTAGAGAAATTTCAGCTATGGGGTTGAAAAAGAGTTTCAAGAAGGGATGTCATATTTTTGTAGCCTATATGGAAGAGGCACCCAAGGATAAAGTGGAAAGTATTGAAGACCATCCGGTCTTGAGGGATTTGAAGATGTTTTTAGGGAAATCCTAGGATTACCACCAAAGAGAGATATTGATTTCTCTATCGATTTGGTGCTAGGAGGTGCCAAAATGTCCAAGACACCTTACAGAATGGGCACACAAAAGCTAAAGGAGTTGCAAATGCATCTTGAAGAATTGTTAAGGAAGACATATATACACCCAAGTGTGTCACCTTGGGGAGCCCCAATTATTTTTGTGAAGAATAAAGATGGAGCCTTAAGCTTGTGTATTGATTTTAGATAGCTTAATAAGGTCACCATAAAGAACAATTATCCCTTACCAGGAACTAATGATTTGTTTAATCAACTGAAAGGTGCAAGAATATTTTCCAATATTGAATTCAGATCACGTTATTATCAAGTAAGGATAAAGGAAGATGACATCAACAAGACATCATCCAGGAAAATATATGGGCATTATGAATTCATGGTAGTTCCATTCGGTCTATCAAATGCCCCAACAATCTTTATGTGTTTGATGAAGGGTGTGTTCAAGGAGCACTTAGAAAAGTTTGTAATTGTATTCCTAGATGACATACTCATATATTATAAGTCAGAAGAGGAACACGTGAAACATTTGAGAGTGTTGTTGCAAGTTTTAAGAGCATAATTTGTATGCTAAGATAAGTAAGTGCATCTTTTATCAAAATACGATTCACTACTTGGGGCATATAATTTCAGAAAAAGGGATAACAGTGGATCCTAAGAAGATAGAGACCATTATATGATGGCCAAAACTGAAGAATGTGATGGAGGTTATATCATTCATGGGTGTTTCTAGTTATTACCGAAGATTCATAAAATGGTTTTCAAAAAACGCGAGTCCAATCATTTACAAAAAAAGGGAGTGAAATTTGAATGGACACCCATGTGTGAAGAGAGATTTCAAAAACTGAAAGACATATTAACACGTGTGCCAATATTGAAGATAAAGGATTTATGCAAGGATAAAGAAACATTTAAATGCTTCCAAGGATAGGTAGAAAGGTATGCAGATAAGAACATGGTGTTTATAGATTTCAAAGTGGGCGAACATGTGTTTTTAAAAGTGAAGGAAAAAATAAGTTCGCTAAGATTAGAAAGCTTCCCAAAGTTGGTAGTAAGATATTGTGGACCTTTTGAAATCTTAGAAAAGATAGAGTCAGTTGCAAATATGCTAGAATTTTTTTCATCCATGAGAGTTCATAATGTATTTCATGTGTCATTATTAAAAACGTATGTTCCTAACCCTTACCACATAATTTATTGGAATGTGATCTAGTTTGAGCACGAAGGGGATTTCTTGGTGGAACTAGTACGCATCTTGGACAAGAAATTCAAAGTGCTCAGGAACAAATCCATAGGATCGGTAAATGTTCAATGGACCCAATATGGTCCTGAATATGCTACATGGGAGCATGAATAAAACATGAGGGAGGAATACACAAACATTTTTGACAATTTTGAAGAAAGCATAATGAAAGATTCCATTTTGAGGAGTTAGAATTCTGGAACCACATATCAAAGTCCTAGACAACTATGTTTGGGACCCTAATAAAAGAATGGCTCATTCCTTGGGTTAATCCTGATAAACAGATGATATATCCCTTGGGATATTCCTGATAAATAAATGGTGCATTCCTTGGGTTAGCGAGTTGAGAGGAATAGGAGATTATGGATGGAACTGTTGTTGGAGTTGTAATATTGCAGAATTTTATTTTTCTAAGTATTGTGATGTAAATTTTTATATATGTATATTAGCATAGTGTGCACCGAGAATGGCACACAATTGTATGGGAGGGGGAATTTAACATCCCCACTATAATCCCTAGTTTGATTATGCTTAATGTAGATATAATATGTGGCTACAACCAAAGAAATGTAATATGAGAATTGTTTTTCTATGTTTTAATAATAAAATTTGATGTCAACTACTAAGGAGACATGGAAAAGATATGGGGGATGAATTACTCCATAAGAGAGGGGAGTGTCTAGGATAATGTCCAAGAGGGGTCCAAGGGGGGGATTACCCATGTATATAAATTCAACCCATTTTCTTGAATTTTCTATTTTTATATGAACCTTTTAATTTCTTATTGAGTGTTCCCAAAGCCAATCATTGAATACATGTAAGAGGGTGGGTGTCAATGGTCACATCCCAAATTTATTGGGCACATGGGGGATGAGTACAATCAACTTGGATAAGTTTGTGAGTCAAGAAAGAAATCCAAAGGAGAGAAATTTGTATGGGTTGGGACTTTACACATTAAGTTTTGGTGCATGAGAAACAAGTAGAGAGGAGGAAGGAGAGCTTGGAGTTAGTGCATCCATGGAGTGAAAATTCTAGAGCATGTTGGAGCATATTTGGAGCAAATTGGAGCTAAAAAAATGAGCATATAGGTTGTCAGGCATGAAGAGTGAACTCTTGGGTGAGTTTCACTATAATAACAAGTGTTTTTTGTTGGTTTGTTGGTAGTTTTCCTAGAAGCAAGTTCCCTTGAATTCCCAGCTGAGATATTTCTAGTTACATGTGCCAGAGAGACCCTGATAAAAAAATGTGATGCCCGAGGGATTGAGATTGGTGAAGGGGTACATTCCTTGGGTTGGGTAGGTCAAGAGGAAGAGAGATGGTGTAGAATCAAGGTAGATGTAGGAGAATACCAATGGGTTGTGAGTTTTTTTGTGTTGTGATTGGACTGTGAGTGGACTGTAAGAGACCACCCTCTTTTGTGGATTACCAACCTCAAATCGGGGGTGATGTTGGGCCCTTCGTTTCTGGGATAAGGAATCATGAAAGTTTTGACTGAGCATGAGTTGCGCAAGCTTCATAAGAAGCTGGACAACAGAGCAAGAAAGAGCAACAGAAATCAGTTGAAAAAGACAATCGATCTAAAAAATAAGAAGACTTGTATTCTTGAAAATATTTGCAAGTTTTAATTCATGTGTTCAAATGCAAATGGATCAATTTTTCAAAAACAATTTTATAGAAATTACACATTCAAGATGCATATAAACAACAACAAATAACAGTGAACAAAAAACACATAACACAACAAATGATAAAGGAGTTCACCCCTCTATTGGGCTACATCTCCCGGTCCAGCTTCCAATGGATATTTTGTATTATTTTCTCAAGGTGCTCAAATATGTGCTTTACAATACTCAAAATGCCAAATAGATGGCTCCAATGGCTTCAAAATGTCCAAAAACCCCTAGATGGGCTTTTTCGGCACCTTGTTTGGCCAAAAATTGAAGAAGATAGCTTCCTGGAAGTTCCCCTTCAAACTTGTTGTCTCTGGATCACTAAAATGCACCTCCTGCTCCTCAACCTAGCCCCCATGCGAATTTATGTGTTAAAACGCAGCACCGGGCGCAACCGCACAAATGGTGCGAACTGTAGGACAGTTACGCACTAGCCCTTAACCACCAAGGCCTGTGGGCACATGGGCCACCACATGACCTCACGCACATATAAAAAGGGCCAAGTCCCAAAACAAATGATAGAGTGACAAGTGTCAACGCGGTTTCATAACTGTTGGCAATACAACTCACGCGCTATACATTGACCATCGGT